>CM044959.1:15324799-15394840 GCA_024516035.1 Bactericera cockerelli | reverse complement strand
TAATAATAATTGTGTCTTTGGCTTACTGCTGGAATAATGGGACTTTAATAGTCCTTATCCGGTAGTATAAATAAGGCGATATTATTATAACTTACCATCAGTATAGCAGGCAGTATTGATAAGAGCGGGCGTCTCCTCTACAGCAACATTCTTTTCTACTATTTTGCCTGAGAGGGGACTGTACAGTTCACTAGCAGCTTTCACACGTTATAGTCTTAATCGGGCAGTATAAATAAGGCGATATTATTATTATCATCGACGCTGGCTCAGAACCGATGACTTACCTGTTCTGGTAGAAATGCCTCATCCCCGCGACGGAATTGGAGGACACGACCATTCCGTTGTAGTAGCTGAGCTCGGGCTTGTAGCGGTTGCTGGCTCGGAAGCCGGAAGACACGAACGCGTGGAGGGGGATGCTTTCCACTTCGGTGTTGATGATAGGCGAGTAGATCTCATCGTAGCTGTCTGGGAGGAGACCATTGGCGGGGGCGAACTGGGAGGGGCGAGGCAAAAATGAAGATGAAGATCAATTAATATGTTTTATTTTGTGTTTGTTATGTTTTATGAATGTTAATACAGTTAATTTTATCTCATATCGAAATATTTTTTTTCTTCCAAGCACTGTCTACAGGTCTACACACACCAAATAGAAAACCATTTTGGCATGCAATAACTGACAAAGGGTTTTTGTGGTAGATATTAAATTCTACCGAAATAAATAATCAGTTAATATGTTGATAGGTTGGGTGAAAGAGATTGCCATAGGCAATAAACCCGCCCTTTAGTTAGGACATTTTTCCCCTTTTTATTGTTTATAGTGTTTCCATTTTTTTAAATTTTTATAATAATTATTTGTACTCAGTAGCGTAGCCAGGGGGGGGGGGGGGGTTTGGGGACAATTTCTGAACCCCCCCCCCCCCCCCCTCTGAAATGTAGGTCTAGCTAGGCCACTGTTTGTACTGTACATTTATGTCTTTTAATATCTAATAAATAATTTAATAATAATAATAATAATAGCTCACCCTTCGCTCTCTGAAGAGGCGGACCATCAGGCAGAGCACAAGCACGCATGCGCACACATTGAAGACAGTGAGGAAAACACAGCGGCTGAAGTACAGGACGAAACATAGGGGGGCGTAGAAAGTGAAGCCATCCCAGGGGGAGGAGCCAGGCAGGAGGCGGTCCGTGGAGGTGGAGAAGCGGAGGAAGGAGAGGAAGCTGTTGAGGCTCTGAGGGCGGAGTTATGTTTTCTTTACGTCTCCCTAACCCGGGATCAGTACGGTTCGGTTTTGTAACGTATCCAGTACACGGTAACGTATACGGTTGTGAGAGAAATCTCTCACAACCGTACTGATTGCAGGTTAAAATCTACGACCGCCTTTGAGCATCAGTACGGTTGTGAGAGATTTCTCTCACAACCGTACTGATTGCAGGTTAAAATCTACGACCGCCTTTGAGCATTAACCTCGCCTGGTGGTTACCTTCCACTGAAGAGTGTTATTATTATAATCTAGTCCTCACGATGGTTGATCGCACATAGGAATATGTGGTTCAGGACAAGCCAATTTTGAAATAAAGTTGGCTGGAGACCATCATTCCCCCTCCAGCTGAAGCCAAGCTGGCTACAACAACAACAACATTATTATAATCTACATTTTATTACATTATACTTGGGATATTTTGTAATAGAAATTCCTATGCTGCATTCTTTATTTAGAACTATTACACTCCTCTTTAACATCTAGGTCATTTGAGGGAGGTTTTACCCTCAATTCTATGCAAACTTACAAACCAGCTACCCACATTAACTTAACCCAGCCTGGGCTGGGCCGAGAATAGCTAGCACCATGAGGATTGGATTGTGAATGGTAATCCATCGAATTTCTTGCCTTGCTTCACCACAATGAAAACCCAAATGTATTTGAAGTTCTTATTAAGGGAGTGAAGAAAAGTCCATTGCGTATTGCATAATCAGTATAAATATCGGGCGTGAATAAAAAAAATATCGGAGTTCTTTTACTATCACCAGCAAACTTCTTAATGTTTTAATGAATTAATTTATTTTAAAATAAATAAATAGGTAGGTATAAGACCTATTTATATATTTAACTTGAGCCGACAGTCTAAATAAAGCACTTTTTTGTAAAGGTAGTTGTGCCCAAGAACCGCTTTCGCATAAATTCAGGGAGTTTAGGGCACTTTAACTTTTACATCCATGCCATTCCGGAAACTAAAAACTCGGTTAAAATTTTCCGCTCCGGCCGGGATTCGAACCCGCAACCTCCGGGCCAGTAACCAATGCTCTTAACCACTGAGCCACGGAGGTCGGCTATCTAAATAAAGCACTAATACTACTACTAGTAGCACAAGCTTAAAATGTTGCGTTTGTCTATGTTTTACATTATCACGGTTGGATAGATTACCGGCCCGTAGATCTTGGTTAGGACGATCTTGAAAGGATATGATGAACAAACTAAACAATGCATGTGGTACATGCACTGGACCTTAAAGACTGTTCTTGTGAATTTTATACTAGAGTTTAGCGGCGTTTCTATGGTTGCATGTGGGACATGCACTAGACCGTAAAAGGTTAATATATTAACTCACTGATATTCCATTGCCTAACTTACCCCTGCATGATTTATATCGGAGATATAGTAACTGGCTGCCACCAAATCAAAAGCCACCACAGCAAGAGTTACCAATATCCAAGGAAAGTAGATTAAAGCCACGGCCAAACATCCTCTAACTTTGTTCAACACACCAACTGAAATCGGAAGTAGGAAAACATAATTAAAGTACCTATGCTTTTAACCTACCAAATTTACGAGATATACTGTGCATGAGGTATGTATGTATGTATGTATTTTTTTTTTTTTTTTAGATGAGTGTGTCACAGCCTTTTTCATTTCGTAGCCTTGAAACAGGAGCTCCTGTAAACGCCATCCCGTAGTATGTAGGTATGGTTTTATTTGAGGTGAAGCACAAGGCTTCTTCACAATTTTTGTGGGTAGCGCAGAATTACCAAGAGCCTCACGAGGTATGAGTGTTATTATTATATTATTATTAAAAAGTCGTGGAAACTCTAACCTACCTATCAGTAGAACACAGATGGGGATCCACACTGCGTTGAGGAAGCCGTGAATTAGAAGCAGACTGTAGGTCCTCTGTGTGGTGGAATTGCTCACTAGCACCTCGTCCTGGCGAGAGCAGTTGCTTCCTGGAAATGGTAATAATAATAAGTTTTATTGTGAATATGGTATAGAAAAATGTGGGTACGTACACAACGTTACATTAAAAGTTAAAAAAGAGGTAAGGATAAGAACTGAAAAACATTAAAAATTAAATCCCCACTCGATGGGATTTAAATTGATTGTATTAATTGGTGGTGTTCTGCCCAGTGTGACGCAAAAACTGTACAGCAAATTTTCATATCACTTAATCTTAGTTGCTACCTGGAAATAGTAATGATGGTGCTGTGGACTGTAGACCTCACTCTGATTCTAGATTGAAAAATGTCATATCTACTACAGCGGGACCTTTCCTTCAAAACCCCACTCGATGGGATTTAAATTGATTGTATTAATTGGTGGAGTTGCCCACGCAAAAACTGTACAGCCAATTTTGAGACCACTTAATCTTAGTTGCTTCCTGAAAATAGTAATGATGGTGCTGTGGACTGTAGACCTCACTCTGATTCTAGATTGAAAAATGTCATCTACACAACGTGACCTTTCCTTCAATACCCCACTCGATGGGATTTAAATTGATTGTATTAATTAGTGGAGTTGCCCTGTGTGACGTAAAAAACTGTACAGCCAATTTTGAGACCACTTAATCTAAAGCTCTAATATTTATGTAGTTAAATGTGGTGGTTCTGGTACCTTCTGTTTAGTTTTGTCATAAATGTTGATTATGGCCATCAATTGACGTTCTTTTACAACATTCACTAACTCTGGAAACATATCTTTTTTTTGGGGTTTACCGTCGCTTTCACCAGCATGATTATATCACGACGGCGGGCGGTGTTACCCTCCATTCGCAGGAAACTCGCAAACCTGCTACCCACATTAACCGCACCCAGCCTGTATAGGGCCGGATTGTATTGAGCCTCTGCAAACTCAGCTGATGTTATTATTCTAAGCTAACATACCCGTCAGATAAGCCACGGAGATCAGGTTTACAATGTAGACAAACTTATTGTTTGCATCTCGGATATTTGTGCTGTTTTTTGTAGACTCGAACTGTAGAGCACAGGTCTGCACGGCGAGAAGGAAAACCGCAAAACTAGACCACAGCAAACCTTGGATCTGAAAGAAATTGGTAAAAATTACTGTAAAGAAAAATGAACAATTGAACATCGAACAGGATTTTTCAAGAGGAAACTAACAAAATACTACAAATTTAATAATATAAATGTTGTTATTATTATTATAATTGAATACTTTATTAATATTTATATACAAAATCAAAATTGTGTTCTCAACAAATTGCCACTTCAGAGAGAAAGAGAGAGAAGTATGTACAAAATTATGTATGAGTATGTATGTATGTACATTGCACATTTGTCGTTTCTTTGTGTCATTATGTCCCAATCGTAGTGGGTAGTTCAGCATTACTAATCTCCAAATTCCGTCATTTTCCAATATGCATATACCTTCTCATAATGCTGACACGCGTCGCTATCCATACAAATAGCTACTAATTTTTCCTCACGAGGTATGAGTGGACCCCGTACATCGAAGTACGAGGAAGAAAAATTCCGACTCCGTTGGGATTCGAACTCAGGTCACCGCGCGTGCAAGCCAGTAGGTACTCCACTCGGTCACAGTGACTATGAGAGATATAATAATAATATCGCCTTATTTATACCGCCCGATTAGGAATTTAGGACTATTAACCCTTTCACTGTACATCCATGAATTAGTTGGAAAAAAAAATATGAACCATGTTTTTTTGAGTTTGTTGGAGTCCATAGATGATGTTACCAAAAAAAAAAATTCTTAAAAGTGGTTCGAACCCCAAGATATGAGATGTCCCTGAGAAAGGACAAATGCAGTGCAGAGAAAAAAAATAAAATTTATAAGTTATCAGGAAAAACTTATAATTACACACAACACTTGGTTTATAAAACAAATAAAAATCAAAATAATTTGAAGATAGAAAAAACTTGGCTTTTTTTGTTTTACTTAATTTTTTTAACTAAAAAAAATAGAAAATATGTGTGTGTTTGTGTGTGGGGGGGGTGGGTGTGTGTGTGTGGGGGGGTGTGTGTGTGTGGGGGGGGGTGTATGTGTGTGTGGGGGGTGTGTGTGTGTGGAGGGGTGTGTGTGTGTGGGGGGGGTGTGTGTGTGGGGGTGTGTGTGTGTGGGGGTGTGTGGGTGTGGGTGTGTGTGGATGAAGTATGGAAAGAAAAGATTCATGGAACAAATGCCGTCCCAAATACAATAAATATGTACTCACTTTACTGTTTCCTTGAATTTACTACCCTAAGTACAGCTATTTAGTAGAAAAAATAAATAAACTCATCTGTACCAGAAAAATCCTCCCAGTGTATTAGTCCCTGCTGAGGGACACCCAACTTTACAGTCAATTTACGGACTTGTAATTTTTTTCCCCTAAAAAAGCAATGTAATTACGTGAAATATAACTCTTTTACTTACCCAAATGAACTTCTAAAGCCAGCCTTTGCACTATTTTCGACCTCAAATTAAACTTTCAAAACAGTCAATTTTTCTAAATTTTCAAATCTTCAAAACTGAAAAATCTTTTGTTTACAAACAGAAGTTCAAACTATAGACTAAACAGTTTTTACTGAAAAAATCGAGAGATAAGAGAACAAAGAAACAATTCCAAAAAGTACAGAAACAAAATCATAGAATGCAGAACTAGTATTTGCAAAATCAATTGATGTCCCTGAGCAAGGACAAATTCAGTGAAAGGGTTAAGTCCCATTCCAGCAGTAAGCCCAACACGTATTATTATGTGGTAAAAATCCCAAATGGGAGGATAACTTGTCTTGTCCCGGCTGGGTTTCGAACCCGCTACCTCTGGAATCTCTGGATTGACACAGTGCCACCTTTACCACTGATCTACCGGGACAGAGATATGTATATTGAACAAACATTGTGTGCTTAGCCACAGATAATGAATGACAGATGGTACTTATGGTCTCTCCGTAACAAATCAGTACATTGGGAGTGTCCCTTGTTAGCAGAGTTAGTTCAAAATCGAGGTAACCATCTTAACCTTGCAGTTAATGAGGAATTAGGTGCCTAAACATACTGATTGATGGTCCACTGTCATGGAGAAGTACCTACCAATGGTTTATAATGGCAGTAACAATTGGAAACATACTCTACCTACCAGGCCCGGATAAGAAGCTGTGGAACAGCAGCACCCCCAGACGAAAAGGAAAAAAGGGTGCTTTTTTCAAGTTCTAGTATTTTTTAACAACATTTCCATTTATTTGACAAAGATAAGTTATTACAATACAAAATAATAGGAAGGTATGCCCGTCTTCAAAGTTAAAAAAAAAAACTGTGAAGAAGACGGGGATTACACATTTCTAGAATAATTAATTTATAATTATAATGATTGTCATGGTAAAAAAACTCAAACTTTTTAGATACTGAAAAGGCGGCTCTTTAAATCCCATTTTAAGTCCGGTTTATGTGGCAGCACCCCCAAAACATTTTCCTAAGGTCGCGCCTGCTTCCTACTAAACCTATTGGATGATTTCTATTGTGTATATTGGTCATGCGCGGATATAGGGGGGGGCACCGGGGGCACGTGCCCCCCAGATTTTTTCGGTAAGCGGTGTTTCTCAAATTTCATCATACCCAATCCCGTAAAAAAAAAATCTCAATGAGTTAGGGGGGCACGGGCCCCAAAATAATTCCCAATTCGAAGACTAATCCCGTAAAAAAAATAATGATCTCAATGAGTTAGGGGGGCACGGGCCCAAAATAATTCCCAATTATAAGACTGATCCCGTAAAAAAATGATCTCAATGAGTTAGGGGGGCACGGGACCCAAAATAATTCCCAATTATAAGACTGATCCCGTAAAAAAATGATCTCAATGAGTTAGGGGGGCACGGGACCCAAAATAATTCCCAATTATAAGACTGATCCCGTAAAAAAATGATCTCAATGAGTTAGGGGGGCACGGGCCCCAAAATAATTCCCAATTATAAGACTGATCCCGTAAAAAAATGATCTCAATGAGTTATGGGGGCACGGGCCCCAAAATAATTCCCAATTATAAGACTGATCCCGTAAAAAAATGATCTCAATGAGTTAGGGGGGCACGGGCCCCAAAATAATTCCCAATTATAAGACTGATCCCGTAAAAAAATGATCTCAATGAGTTAGGGGGGCATGGGCCCCAAAATAATTCCCAATTATAAGACTGATCCCGTAAAAAAATGATCTCAATGAGTTAGGGGGTCACGGGCCCCAAAATAATTCCCAATTCTAAGACTAATCCCGTAATTTTTTTTATCTCAATGAGTTAGGGGGGCACGGCCCCAAAATGATTCCCAATTCTAAGACTAATCCAGTAAAAAAATGATCTCAATGAGTTAGGGGGCACCGGCCCAAAATATTTCGCAATTCTAAGACCAATAAGAAATTACTAAATAATAAAATTGTCAAATCCACACAGATTGTCCGAGAAACCTGAAATTTTACCTATAGGCCCATTAGGATCAGGGAATATATCTCCAGGATTCAGCTCCACGGGGTAAGGACAAAAATGGATGGGTGACACAAAAAAATCACATTTTTCGACCGAAATGGCATTTTTTTCTCAAAACTTGTCGTGACGGCGCCACGGCGCGGCGGCGGCGTATCAACTCAAAAAGAGAAAGTTTTAAGCAAGGGTTCAAATTTTCATTTGAGATATCAGTCACGAAATTCTGATGAGCCGTTCTTGAGGTACATTGAGTAAGGACATAAAATGGATGGGTAAAGAAAAAGTATTTAGGTTTTTTGACCTGAATGACATTTTTTCTCGAAATATGTCGTGACGAACTATCAACTCAAAGCGAGAGTGTTTTTGCAAGGGTTGGAGTCTTCATTTAACATATTGATCGCGAAATTCTGATGAGCCATTTTTGAGCTCCAGTAAGGACAAGAAATGGATGGGTGACACGAAAAATATTGACATTTGTGTGTGTATGTGTTTGTGGGGGGGAGGGGGGGGGGTAGATAGGCTGGCGGAGCGGCGGGTGCAACCCGCTAGTTAGGTATATTGTGCCCCCCCAGTACAAGAGGGCTATATCCGCGCATGATATTGGTTAATAGTTATTATAATGGAGGTAATGAGAAGTATGATGTATTAGGAACACAAAATAATAGGTTCACTAACTTAGGTAGGTACCATCAAGCTCATTGTTTTACTGTCTATCACATAAATTAATAAAAATGAGTTAAGTTTTAGTTATCATAATTGTGTGAATCATTGTCGTGATGTCACAGTCATATCACAAACAACTACTCAAATTATCTTTACTAAATATTTGCTTGACTTGGGACTTGAACTACCGACCGCCAGATTACAACTCCGCCGCCTTATCGATTAAACTACTGTACTGAGGTCGGTTAAATTAATAAAATAAAACTAATATAGCCCTTCATAGACTTGAGAAAAGTACTTATACAAAATAGTTTTTTCATTTCTCATAAAAAAACTAAAATTTACAGCACTAAAAAGATTAGGAAAAAAAAAAATATTCACAACATTTTTGAAAATCATACTAAAAGCGCTCTCTAGCGTACAATTTCGGGAACATAATCATTTGTTCAGAGAAAGGATTTTTTTTATAATTTGTTGAATAGAGGAGGTACCTACCTTGTAAAAAAATAAATTCGTTAAGGTAAAGTTATTAAAGTTAAGCAACAACCAGCATGGTAGGTAAAACGCCCGTCTTGAAAGACATACGAGAAAAACTTAGGACCACATTTCTAAACAAACTTTTTTTTCCAATTTAGATTTCTATACAGTTTTTCTTGCCTGGTATTTGGGCCTTTCGAAGATTCTCATGTGAAAGAGTTTTAATTTTGTGATTTTGACAGAACAATAATAGTGCTTACTGCTGGAAAAATTGGGACTCAACAGTTCTAGGGGCAGTATGGGATGGCTCCTTAACAGTATGATAGTAATATTAATATCCCCTTATTTATACTGCCCGCTTTGGATTAATATAAGTCTCATTCTTAGAGCAGAATACACAAAACGTATTATCATGTGGTCAAAATCCTGACCTCTGGATAAGCAGACTGACGCCTTAACAACTGAGCTATGATAACCTGAGAAGTTGAAAGATTTCTCATTATTATGTACTCAAAATCCCAAATGGGAAGATAACTTGTCATGCCCGATTGGGTTTCGAACCCGCGACCTCTGGATTAACAGAACGACGCCTTCACGACAAAACTAGGATTAGCAGGAACGAAATTTTCCTTGAGAAAAAGACGAACGCCACTATCCAAGACTGAAGAAGACCCCATGGTCTCCCTAACAGTGACATAGTAGGTAATTATAATAATAATACTCTTTAGTGGAAGGCAACCACCAGGCGAGGTTCATGCTCACAGCATGAACCTACAACCTAACCCTCAGAGTCTTATTATTATGTGGTCACAAACTCAAATTAATGAGGAAAAATTCACGCACTGGGTGGGATGCGAACCAAACGGATACGCTACGCTACCTGGATTACCAGAATAGCTCGTTAACCACTTGACTACCAGTGCACTTGTTTTTTTTTGGGGGGTAATTATGATAACCTGTCGAAAGACTATTGAGAAAAAAAACTTACCATGCAAATCATGACCACCCTGATGGTCACTCTGTCCGATGCGTAGCCACAGCACCATCGCGCCGGCACTAGCCGTGCCATCGCGCTCAGGTCATGCAGATCTTTACAGGTTGGGTGGCAGAGAGTGCCTAACTAGTCTCACACTCCAACATCTGGTATTTGCTCGTAGCAACGCGAGTTTGAAATGGCCTTCATTTGTAGGTACTATCAAAACCTAATAGTTAAACCCCATCACATTTTTTTTTAAATAAAAAAGAGCTTTTTAACGTAGTTTGAAAGTTATAGTTTTTCAAAATTAGTTTTATTTGGTTATTCTTTTTTAATATACCTAGATTTTTAGTTATTCTTGAGGTGATGCACTATACTATACGTAGTGTAGTCAGATTTTCTTTATTGTATAATTAAGAGTAATTTAATAGGAAGGTACTTCACATAATAAAATCATTATTGTAAAGCATTAGGTAACAATGACTAACGCCATTGATGGGTCATTGAACTGGTCAGATAAATAATCAATTTGTGCTCTCAAAATTAATACATAGTTACTATCGACTTATAAGTATGTGTGTGCACTATAAAATTCATAAGATACCTACGGATTTAAAATTTTAGTTTTTTTTTTATAGTAACTGTGTCAGAAGTAACCAGGAAAATAACGATAAATCAGTTCTTGTCCAATTCTTCAGCTCCTACTAATATGTTGAAAATACACAATACTTCAAAAATTAAAAAGAAACAATTTCACTTGTGAAATATAATTTAAAACTTGGACTCGCGCATTAATCTTATGGTTGAGTTAGAAATTGAAAATTACTCACAGTAAAAAGAATCTTGATCGTTAATCACAAATTATCAAATTCAATGAAATACCGACATGCTTTGGAAAGTTGAAAAATAGGAACTTAAGAGGAACAAATCGTCATTGAAAAAAAAAAAAAAAAAAATGCAGAAATCAGATTTCAGTAAGTAACTCTACATATTTTATTTTAAACTCAGAACAAAAATTATGTTACACACTTTTTATTTTTTTAATTAAATTTATTAGAGTGTGCTTACACACTTTTAATTTACTGCATAATAATTTAAATTATTAATTTTGGAATTAATTTTCCAATTTATAAAAAAATAATTTTTTTTTTTTTTATTCCTTTGAACAGAAATTTGTTTTTCCGCGAGTCAGACTGGTAAGACAGCAGACTGGTGAATCTGGTGATAAGCGGAAAATAGCTGTTGTTTACCGGGCTCAGCTGAAATAACTGTACTGATCCCTTGCAACCCAACAGAGCCCCAATCTGGTGCACTGGGTTATCTGCTTGGCAAGGTTGCGACCAGGAGTGTACCAGCACTTAGCCACCGATGACTGTCACTACTCACTCGCTCTTACTGCGTTGCACTATCGCTAATCCTGGCTATGGGAGGGAAACTTTGCACGGCTTTCTGTTACAACAATATTTACGAAATCATTTTCTTTATTATAGGAGAAAAAATTAAGAACACTCCTATTTTGTATTATACATCCTACAAAGTAGGTATAATTATAGTTATATTTTTTTTTTTCAAACGAACTGAAAAATCTGCCAATATAATAAAGACCTTATTTTTGTATTTTTTCCCCCTAAAATTTTGGATTTTCTTAAATATCAGAGCTCAATCAGTAAAACACTACTGCGCTATACTATACATGCAGAATTTCATAAAGGTGTATGGTTCACGAAACATGAGCGAAGGTGTAAGTAAAAAATTAGAGGTCAAGGCGCACGGTCTCTATCTCTAACAACCAGAAGTGCGAAGTTGTTAAATTTAAAATGGGACCATCTACAAAACGAAGAGAATACCGTTTTTAAAACATTCGAGGTTCTACAAAGTCGTAGACCTATTTTTGCACTTTTTGTCCAAAATTTTGGAGTTTCTGAAATATCAGGCTAAATATATTTTATTTAAAAATAATTACATACCTAAGCACTGTGTAAAACACTAATACGCATACACATACAGATTACAGAATTTCATCAAAATCGGGTATACCGTTTACGAGATATAAGCGTATAAGTTAATAAGTTAGTGGTCAAGGCGCATGGTCTCTATCTCTAACAACGGTAGTGCGAAGTTGTTTAATTTAAAATGGGACCATCTACAAAACGTCTCCTTGAGCGTTACAAAGAATGTATTTAACAGACCGACAGACACAAAAACCAAAATTGCTCAGGAGGTTATGGAACGTTCAGAAATGTGAAAAAATTGAAATCGGAGCAAATAAATATTATTTTTTACAAAAAGGAACACAATACTTCTGATTTCAAATATTAGACATTTATCTGAAGTATTTTAATAATTGAAATAAACAATAAATAACCGCCAGCAGCCAGTGTGGTGATATAATCAGAATAATCAGCCGTTTGAGCCAGCTAGGCCTGTACTACTTCTTTTTTTTTTTTTTTTTGAATTTACGGATATCGCATCCATTTAAACAAGATCGCGGTATAATAATAAAAAAATCCTTAACTAGATTTAAATAAAATAATAAAACAATCCTTAAAATTAAATCCTAAATAGTAAAAATATCGCATTACTTAATTGATCTAGGGTTGTATTGAAAAGGTCATGCCACATCACTGGCTTTATCACCCATGGCCTGAAGTCTTTGCATTGGCGAAAATTCACCTATATTGGTTCGATAGATCGTGGTATGGCGCAGCCAATAGATATATGTTGGCTACTTCAATGATTTTACATTGGGCTGCGTGGCCCGACTGCCAATGAGCGGCCGGGTCCTGGAGTTAACCAGTCAAGGGAAAAGCAACACAACTCCATCATTGGAAAAGTAAGGGAAAGCACCAAGCGCTGATAAGATTACACTCGGTAACTCTCTGTTTCATAAAAGTAAGTGTTTAGACGTCTATACAGAGTACATAGAGATCTGGATGAAGTGTTACCGTAACTGGTGGCTTTGTAGGAGAATACAGTCAACCTAATAAGGGCGGGAATAAATCGTTTTTGATAAGTTTAATAATTGATTAGGCTGGTGGCGCCAAATTCAGGCCCGATCGATGTACGGCAATGCCTCATTGTGTAGAGTAGGGTTAGGTAAATCAATATAGGGCCATGCCTCGTGCCGTATTAATACATAATTGATTAATCTGGTGTCGCCGAATTCAGGCCCAATCGATGAACGGCAATTGTGTAGAGTACCTAGGGTTAGCAAAAAAAAAAAATACAGGGCCATGCCTTGCCACCTTGGGCCGTAACTCGGGTGCAGTCGGTTAAGTCTGATAAATATGAGGAGAAACAAATGGGCTGTTCTAGAATTTTGAAATAAGTCAAGAGAAACTTTAAGAATTTATATATTTTTTTTTTTTTTTTAAACCAATCGGTTCCGATCCGCAATCATTAAAATTAACCCTTTAAGAAAATTTTAGCTTTATGAAACACGAATTGAAATATTTGACCAGAATCGAACTTGACGTTTTGAGATAGGAGCGATATCCTCAATGGCAGGACTAGTTTGAGGATCAAGCGAAACGGGCGTTTCACGGGAGAACGCCTCCTCTCCTTTCTTTCCACACGAAGACTTCGTGTAATTTTTGAGGATAGTAGAGACACATGCCGCCCAATGTGTCTCTACAATCTCAGATTTCAATGGAAATGTAGCACCATGAGCCTCCGCGTGGGATGTTTTTTGGGCGGCTTACAAGCCCGTTTTACACCCTGCCAGCGCCCTGGGCACAACGAAGATTAGCGCTCCTTTTTCAAACCCTGATGCCTGCTGATAACCCCCGCCCCACCTCTACCATAACGCCTTTACCCCGTAAATTTAGATTTAGGGCGGAATTAATAGACGTTTTTATAATACCTCTGTGACCGACCTCAGTAGCTTGATCGATAAGGCGGCGGACTTGTAACAGGGGTCGGTGGTTCAAGTCCCGGTTTCAGCGTAGATTTGGTGAAGCGAGTTTGAGTAGTTGTGGTATCACGATAGTGATTAACACAAATATGATAACATAATAATACCTCTGTGGTGCTAAGTCACGGATTGCGTACTGTGTGAGATAGGGAAAACCGACACTTAGCAATGACTTGATAGAGAACTTGCCTTATTAATTTCGCCCTCAGTCTCAAATGCCAGCTTTGGTTCGGGAGGGACTTAGACTTAGGCGGAATTAATAGACGTTTTTGTAATAGTACTGTGTAAGATAGGGAAAACCAACGCTTAGCAATGACTTGTGATATAGAATTTGACTATCAATTTCGCCCTTAATGTCTCTTAACTCTCCATTACAAATTATCCTGATTCTTTTCGAGAGCCTTCCCGTTATCCACGACCACATGACACGTCAGGCTGTACCAGGTCCTGACGTGTCGTGTGGTGGTATCCGGCTTTGCGGTGGCACAATAAATAATGCATGCATATACAACAACGGCAATTTTGTTATTCCATTTTTTTGAGCCCCCCAAAAATGGGGGGGCTCAAAAAAATTGAAAGACTAGCCACGTGCCTACTCTGTCTATATGGTAAAGTGGGCCTGGTGGCTTATCCAATGCAGATGTAAATCTTCAAATTCCTAATTGTAAATCTTTAATGGCGGAATTAATAGACGTTTTTCTAATACCTCTGTGGCGCTAAGTCACGGATTGCGTACTGTGTGAGATAAGGAAAACCAACGCTTACCAGTGACTTGTGATATAGAATTTGTCTATTAATTTCGCCCTTAATTAGAGAAGAGAGGGAACATCAATATGTGTGTGCCAGCGTCGATGGCGTTTTGAATGCATCGGTTCTTGTAGGATCACCGAAGTTAAGCAACGTCCAGCTAGGTGAAGACTTCGTGATGTTGACATTCCGGCCCAACCAAAACTGGGTGAATTTTAATGTGGGTAGCCGGTTTGTGAGTTTCCTGCGAATGTAGGGAAACACCCCCGTTGTGACATGCCCATGCAGTTGAAAGCGATGTTAAATCCAAATTAGCAGAAGAAAAAAATAAAAATATATGTGTGTCAAAAAAGTGAAATATACATTCTTTTTTCATCTTGCCATCCCACAATAAACGCTGTTTAAAACAGAAAATTATTCCAGCTATAATTAAACACGTTACGTGACCAAGCGATGGAGGGAATATTTTTTTGTTATATGACTTCTCTGAATTGGTGACTTAATTATTGACAGAATCACAATTATCGCGATAATTATTAAATCAGAATGATAAGACAAACTGAAAATGTATAGGGTGGCTTAAAATAAAAGGCCATTTTCAAAGAGTACTTACGAAAAAATTGAGAAAAAATCGAAATCTTTAACGTCGCTTTCAACTGCATGGTCATATCACGACGGGGGTGTTACCCTCCATTCGCAGGAAACTCACAAACCTTGTATCCACAATTACCTCACCCAGCCTGGGTTGTACCGGAATGCCAGCATCACGAAATCTTCACCTAGCTGGATGTTGCTTAACTTCGATGATCCTACGAGAACCGGTGTATTCAACGCGCCATCGATGCTGGCTAGATTTTCTTGTAGGTACGTTTCATTGTTTCACAGATAAAATTGATCGCGTATAGACATTGCTGCCCTCCCGTATTTCAAGTTTCTAGCTAATGCCGTTCTTGAGATATTTTGTTTACAGACGGACAGACAGACACACGGACCAATGGCTGAAACTTTGGATTTAGGGTTAGGAGACCTTAAAACGTGTTTTGCCACTGAAAACTGAATATCGAAAATTTTGGGTGATTCAACTACTTTCCTTATTATAGGATAAGGAAAGTAAAAAAAGACATTGATCAGAATGATGGACATTCAAAACTTTCTGATCAATAACATGGGAAAATATTTTTGCGCTTAAATCTGTTCTGTAGTACCATTCTGTATATCACTATCGCCGATCCCTCAGCATGCTCCCGTCTATAATAGATTGTTTTGATTGGAGTGAATCATTGAAAACACACATAAATTATACTGTTTGCTTTTAGAAGGACATTCGATCAGATATGGTTTTACATTGACAACAAGCTCTCATCACTCACTCAAAAATGACAAGATTCAGGAGCAGAATTATGTAGAAAATTCCTGCTTGGAATTGCATAAGATGCAGTAGGTATAGATAATCCTTTCAAGTAATTATTCTCGTCTTATGTGAAACATTTGGTTCTGGAGGCCATTTTGTTAAAAAATTCTTATTACATGGAGACAAGGAGTTATAATAAACTATAATAAATTATAGTTAGTACATACAAGAACGTCAAATCATAAAATGTCATTTATCTTCACTAACTTTATTAAAATATTGCCACAATAGTCTCTATAGATAGAACCATAAATAACTGAAATTTAAATAATTTTACAATATATGTATCACAAAAAAATAAATAAAAAAATCCCAAATTAATTTCATTGAACACAAAAAAATATCTATACGAAACCCCCTAACATCCCTGAATCCTTATAAATCGTGAATGACAATCATGCATGCATTTGGTTATTTGCACATTATAGAGCACAAATAAAATACATGGAACTATAGTTAGGAAACAAAAAGAGGACTTTGAATAAATTTCATTTGTCTTTATGGTAATAAAACCTTAAAAATCTTACATAAGCTTTATGTACGTCAACATTACCCACCTTTATTATTATTTTGTAGATTAAAACATAAGAGAGGTCTTTTGATTCGCGTATAAAATGGAATGTAAGACAAACAAAGTACATATTTCTGTATTGAAAACAGGCACATATTATTATTTATAAGCAAAAACAACAATTACAAGTTGATTAGAACAATAATAAAATTAATAATAAAAAAAAATGATAAAAACATTAATGTGAAAAATATTCAAGATAATATAATTATGTAATAAATAAAGTTAAAATGTAAAATCGATGTGAAAATTCAATTTAGTAACTAAATATAAAAACATGTTAATTTTTCATTGATCTGAGTAAAGCAGTACACTCATTGTCACCAGAAGGAAACCAACTGACGATCAAAAGTCTAGACTATCTAGAGTTTTAGATACAGGAACTTGCTCTCTCTAACCTGACTGGGCTGCCAAATAAATCAAAATAATATAAAACTTACAAATAAATAAACGTAATACATATGTGTTACACAAAAAATCATCAGCCTTATTGATAAAGTGCACTCATTAGGTACTTGATGGTTTGGTCTTAAAACTTAAAAGCTCTTGGACTTTTTGTGCTCACAAGTATTTTAAGCTTTTAGCACTATTCAACTCCCATCTAGCACCATTGCTAGGCAATGGACTTTCAATAAATGGTCCCAACCAAGTAAGATACCAATGGAGTCCAAATACTTGTTCCAAATTTCCTTTCATTCCACCTGTACTATAACCTTTAAGTTTGCGATTCTTTTCATATGTAAGGAGACCATCTTGGATCAGACTGAAATGATAAACTGTTAGAAGGAGACTGATTAAAGAACCAACCATTACAACGAGAAAGACAATTAGATAGATGTGATTGGTGGAAGTGTCTAAACCAAATACAAGAAAAGCTAATGGTAACATGACTTTGAGCAAGAGACCCCAGTTGAAATTGACATAGTTTAGAATGAAAAAGAGATTGAAATAAGTGGCATAGATTGTTCCAATAGTGAGGTAGAGAAGAAACGCCATAAAATACCTATGATTATAGTGACCAATGCAACAAGCAGAGAATCTACAGTGGTGGTCCCTCTTGAGAATACAAGTATCACAGATATGACAGTGGTATGATCGGGGTGGCACAACTGCTTCACATTGGGAACATAGCTTCCATCCTTCTTTCAGATCAGATGGCAACATCACAGTATGAATGCTTGTGTCAACAAAGACAACATACACAAAGTTAGTGACTATTTGAAATAAAAGAAATGTAGGAACAAGAGTGTGGAATACTTTCCAAAAGCCCAAGTCAGGATATGTGGCAGGCAGTACAATACACAGTTCAAACCAAAATACAATAGGAATGATGATGATTAGAAAACCAAATGATGCAATGTCTCCCAGATTATGAGGCAGAATATTTCTAGATTTAAATTTTACGTTGTACATTCTGTTAATTTGATAATGTACTATAATAAAATCAACCAAGATGAACCTTTTGTATACTACAGAAAGTTAATTTTAATAACTTGATCATAATACTAGATTAAAAATTCTTGAAATATTTCTCTTCTACAAGAAATTAACTACTTCTTGTATTTGCTATTAGGACTAGGTTTAGATTTGGTTTTAAACATAAGATGAGAAGAACCTATGGAGGTAATTAAAATGGATTCTTATTTTACATCATTCTCTCAAGTGCTAATTTTTTGTTCTCTTTCAAATCTGTTTAAATGCACAAGCCAATAATTCATTTTGCATAGCTTCACAACATTAAGAAGTCAATGGTTTGACATATAGGTTGCATTAAATTTCCCCATCATACATAGTGGTGTAAGTTTATTCATTTGTGGTAGACATCAAGTCTTGATATTTACTGAGATCTTGGAATTTCCTAACATGGGAATTTAAATTATGGGCACTATCTATCTTCTTTTAATCTGAAAACAAAAATAAAAGTAAGAGTTGGTGTTAGAAGGAAAAATAAAGTAAAGCAAAGGTTTTAAAATTTGGCACATATTTCAATTACCTACATCCTTTTTATTGTAAATGTCAGGCCTTTAAACATACTAAGAGTCCAGAGGTACTACTTGTTTTTCATTTTGATTTAGGTATAATATTGAATCTGACTCATAAAGGCTTTCAGTGGACCCTTCTAAGAGGAAAATATATTTATTTTTATAATTTTAATGCACACCTTCATATTCAGAGGGTTCACTTTTAACTTGCATTATAAGAAATATACACAAAAAGGACTGAGCCTCAAAAGTAGCAAGTAAGTGTATTAGTCTTATAATAGAGAAAAACAGTGGTATGTTTTTTTAAGAAATAAATTGACACTTCTGAACACATCAATCAATTGACTAAAAAAATATGAGTTCAAAACCCAAGAGAGAAATAATATTTTTTATTGCTTACCTACTCTTTAACCCACAAAAGACGAGCGTGACACATAACGTCGCTTAAGAAGAGGTACCTCGTAAGTCCGAATTTTTCGATATTGCGTTTTTGGTATCGTTGGAATCGGAAAAAAATATCGAATTTCTTAAAATCGGTTTTATATGACCATTCAAATACAAAAAATGACACAATAATCGATTAAAGTTTACCTCGTAAATCAATATTTTTGTTTTGAAGAAAATTTCTGGTGAGACCTCGTATCTCCAATCAGTCATATATGTGTATTGTGTAAAATAAATCAGAGATACGAGGTACCTCTATAAAAAATGCACACATGCTTTTCTGAAAATTTTACAAGAATCACTTGAGAGGTACCTCGTATGTCCGATATCTCCTAAAAATACAAGTTTTATCAAAAAAATAGTAATTTCAATCGATAAAACAGGTATATGTTTATGGTTAAACTGATTTTTTTATATTTTTTAAACCTGCCCACAATTATATAATCAGTTTTTACTGTCTCCTGAAAAGTTCAAAAATCGGACTTACGAGGTACCTCTTCTTAAGCGACGATAATATGTAACAGCTAGAGACATAACTGACTGCTTTTACATATGTGTCAAGCTTGTCCTTTGTGGGTTAAGAAACAAAAATCATATTTCATTTGATTCATCAAGAAAATTGGATAGGTGATATTCCCAATTTTTACATTTTGCTCACCTGATTCTGTCTTCTGAACACATTATTAGGTTCAGTATTGAGCTAGCCATGGATTCTATGAAATTAGCTATTTGATATAGGTAGTGTCCCTAGCCAACTTCAGTAAGTAAGGGATAGTAAGGGATAAAGGCAAGAGAGATATTATGTGTCAGTATATTTTGGATGAACCCATATGAAGAAGCTCCAATTTAAAGGAAAATGTTTTATACTTACCTTGGTTTCTTCCTACATCCAATTTAGCTTCTCCCTCTTGAATCAGAGCTATGAGTATACAAGATGAGGCCAAGAAGAAAGATGAGATCAATAATTAAGAGCTTGAAACCTTGGAGTCATGATCTCAGTAGCTAAAGTCCTGGACAAAAGCTCAAGTATTCACCTTTAAATCAGAAATATGTATGTAAAATCTAAAATCACAAAAATTATAGAAAAATGAATAATTTAAAATGTCAATTTTCAAAATTTGAATTGATTTATTTTTAATTTCTTCCCGCCATATTTTGATCAGCTGTTTCCATTGATTTTCAATCCCAACAGATTTTTAAGAATTTTTATTGAAATCTGTGGTGTAAAACGAGTTCCGAAAATCAACAAGATTCAGTTGAATTCCGCTAGAGCGCAGCAAATCAATGGAAATCGACGGCATTCTGGTTACTTGGCAACAGTTCTGCGTTTCTGCCTGTGCTTTTCCCCTTCCAAAGTTATTTCAGAATTTCGGATTCTGAGTTGATTTCTGAGTTTGACCAGCGAGTTCTGTGCGTTCAGTGCACTTGTGTCAATTTCTGTTTGTTTATTCTTCTTGCTTCTTGTACAAGTACGAAAAGTTTCAAGTGCGTGCCGGTGTTCCAAGTGTACATTTTGGTTAATTAATTTAGTTACTGTCTGTTTTTTGTGAAATAAATACCTTTATTTAATTTCCCAACCCGTATCCCGTTTTAAAGTTTGTTCCATGGTAAAGTGTTTTCTTTAGCCCAGTGTTGTTTCCTTTTCTTCTTGTGTACATACTTGTGTTCTGAGTTATCAGGTAAGACCATCCATTGTTCACTTTTATCAAGAAAACCAGTGTTATTTTGTTACTTTCAGTTTGGAGTCTTTCTAGCTGAGTAGATACCTACTGTGGAAAAATTATTTCGTTTGATAACTAAAGAATAAACCCACTGAAAAGCCATATCTATGAAAAATCATCATCTAGTTTTACAGCCTTTTCAGTTAACAGCTAGTAGGTAATCTATCTTACCTACCTAACCTTAAGGTAATGATGGTCTCTGGTCATCTAGTTTCTAGATCACTTTATAAAATTGGTACAGCTACCTACTGAGTGATTATGATTTTGCTGAGTTGATGAATTAAATAAATTGCTATAAATGTGTTGGACTGTTGGTTATAGTCTTTGATGTCTACAGAATATTTATGTCTACTTTTTAGATAATTATGGTGTTACACAAAGGACATATAGAACCTACCTATTTGTTTGTTAGACAAATGACACAAGTTTTAATTTAAATATTGACAAGTTTTAATACACATAAAATGCTCTTTGATTGTTGACCTCCTGACTGTCTTATCATTTGGGACAGAACTTTTGAAAATCAGCAGTCTGCGGATAGATATATCTGACTATTTCTATGTTTATATAAAGAAAAAATAAATAAAAATAACTTGGTAAGAGAAGTACTGACTAAGCAGTATTTTATTTTATTAATCTAATGGTCATTAGACTAAAATATTAAATTGTTCCTTATTGGATCCTTATAGCTTACTCATGTGATCAATTTCATAAAAGGGATTTTTTACCCAAGATTTACAGATGGAGTAACTATTTAAAATTAACCAAACATTATTTCATATAGGTAAACATATTTTTTGACCACAGGGCTACAACAAAAATAAACAAGTTTAGCTTAAGCTTCTCCTGGTAATGATGTACCTGTGTAATGTAAATTTAACTAAATGTAAATCTAAAAATTAGAAAATCACAAAATTAATTATTTAAAAATAAAATAATAGACCATGGCTCAATTTGCATAATTATTACTATTGGAGACATTTAACCATGAAATTAAAGAACAACTCTAGGTATAGATAGCCACATAAGTAATCAAATAGTCAATGACCAATTTTATTATGTTCATGATTGAATAATTCTGTTTCTGTTAGTGACAGTACAATCCACATCATATGAATTGTTCACAGTGTGTTACCACTTTGTATCTAATTTACCAGTCTACAGGGTGAAAATTAACACCTTCAAATTTTACCCTCTTTCTCACCAAAAAATGGGTATAGGTAGATAGATTGAGGGTTTCCTTTGTTTCATGTCCACCCACATTACCCACAACCATCATGAGGTTTCATGTGGTGTAAAATTTATTTATTGTTTTCAACTATATTTTATCTCCCACCAAGTTTTTATGAAAGGGAAAAAGGTCAAAGATTAGTATTGGGGGAGTTCTATTGCTATTTAATGGCTTGTTTTATTCTTACTTTCTTTGTTCAATATTTTCTTTAGGATAGAACTCCTGTTTCCTTCTTTTATACCTATCCTAAAGAAAAGAATTTTATTTGTGTTTGTCTCACCCAATAAAACTTCAACTACCAACCTATATGTTGTAAAAAAAATGTTCTAATATAGTATAAATCTGTGGTAGGTACACCTTGTGCTATTATACTTTTGGCCCCATAATGACTAGAAACACTGAAAAAAAAATGTCAGCTTATTCTAAATGTAACCAACAAAACTTTAGACTTTCGCTAGGTAATTCTCAATCAAGACATCATGATCAAAGCTGAGCTTTTTTTTTCACTGGACCAAGGATATCATAATTTTAGTGTGAAATTCTTAAACAAAAAGAAAGTGGTAGGTGGTTACTTACACCACTGTGATGAACAAGTGTTTAAATGCAAGAGATGCAATCCAGGCATCCTTGTAATATGCAGATTTGCAGATGGACATTCACTTTGCATAGAAATTAACTTCACTTTTCTAAAATCTTTCACCTTGTTGGCAATTTTTTTACCTTTCAAATTATTATACAGGGTATCTCAGTTCTAATGATTTAAATTTTTAATAGGTAAATTACAAATATGTATTGAAAATAAACTTGAGTTGGCTATGAGTTACTGGGGTCCTACCTAATTTTCATCGTCGTTATCTGGGCGTGGTGTTTGCGTTTTTTCTCTCGTAGGTACCTGTAGAATCGATACATTTTCTGAGCTCAGGTATTCCAAAATTATAATGATTTACTTCGTTTTTTTATGAAACCCTCACACAAGTGCATATGTGCATAGAATAGTATAGGTATATGTATATAGAGAAGATGATTTTGCTATCTGTAACACTGGAGACATAATCGTAAAACGCTACAGGTACAGGTTTTCTAGGTCTGTTTTGCTGTAATTGGAAGCATTGGTCAAATTGGTTTCTCAATTTCCGTTTGGACAGTCCTGCTTTGCAATCAGAATGACCATCACGAAACAAGACGAGATTACCAATCTGAATAATCTTGTAAACTTTCATTGTTCTGAACTTTAACACGAGCTCAACTTTCATTCCTAGCTGCTAAATAGCGCGCACGTAACATAATCAATTACAAGTGGAGTTACTATTCTCTCTAATGTAGAAGATTTCTCATTGTAATGGTAAGTAAGCTGGGTTGTATTGGGATGCACCTCGAGATGAGTAACCGGCCAGCGAGCAAGGGGAATTCCCGGTGGTAACTTTCACTCTTGAGAGTGGGACAGGGTGTAAGAGAGTTAAACGTGGGATGTAGACAGGTAGACACCTAATAATAATTCCGTGTCCGTGAGATAATAATAATAATAATATCGCCTTATTTATACTGCCCGATTAGGACTATTAAAGTCCCATTATTCCAGCAGTAAGCCCAAGACGAAATATTATGTGGTAAAAATCCCAAATGGGAGGATATAACTTTACATGTCCCGGCTGGGTTTCGAACCCACGACCTCTGGATTCACAGAGTGCCGCCTTTACCACTGAGCTACCGGTACAGAGCTACCGGGACAGACAGAGATAGGTATTGATACCTAAATCACGGTGGTGAGAAGATTATATGGACGCCCAGATCCAATGTCTGGGCTCCTTTCATGTCCATTGATTCTATTTGGTTCTAACGTCCTGACTTGAGGTAGACAGGACGGGGGGTTTTACCCTTCATTCGCTGGGAATCGTACCAGCTACCCACATTAACCTCACCCAGCCTGGGTAGGGCCGGAATTGCCAGCCTCACATGTTTAGAGGGAATGGAATTTTCTGTGCGAAAAGTCCGCTCCAACCGGAAATCGAACTGAGGATCTCTGAACTACGGGCAGTAGTCACAACCGTTAAGCCACGAAGGCTGGCTGGTAGACACCTAATTCAACTAAACGAAATCTTTGATCGTTACGCATGTATGTAGGTATTTACAACCGTCCATTTTTCATACCTACGTATCGAAACTTTTTGGTTAAACTATCAATTGACGAAAAACACAACACGGGTCTTTTTGCGATAGAAGTACGTCACTCGTTCACCAAACTTATTTGATGAAATTTGATGCGTACTTGAGTGATTGTAGATAACCATTCATTAAACTGTGGTCGGTGGTGTGAAAAGAAATTATTTTCATCATCATCATAGGGTGGCGTCATCGTGAACGATGGTAGCCAGCCAGACAGTGGAGGAATGACTCAGCAATTCTACCACTGTCTTTACAAGGAGGCTAATAATTGACAAGGGCCCCCAGAACCAAGTCAATACTGGTCTACTCCCTGTTTATAGTCCCCCAGCCAGACTGCTGGTCTACTCCCTGTTTAAAGTCCCCCAGCCAGACGATTTGATAGTCATAAAATTATAGTGTACATAATTATCAGAGGAAAGCAGTTAGTAGAGCAGGATTTTACGAGAAGAGGAGTGAACATTTTTTTCGTGTGAATACAACGGTGTACAACGAATACAATTAGGGTTTCAATCCACAAACAATTCCAGCCATTATTAATATCGAAGGTTGAAATGTGTTGTTAGCCAGTCAATTTGTGTGATTTTTCCTACCCATGTTTACAAAAAAAGAGGCTTTAAAATTATAAACATCCTGTAGAATGTATTTCTGTGTACGCAATGTTGCAAAATTCTGTTTATTTAATTGGTGTGGAATTTGCAAACTCTTTGCGAATTCATTATTGTTGATTGTATTGCTTCCCAGGTAATCGTAGGATCCTTCTCTAGATGGCTTCCTCTTACATTCCGTTGTGAATACAGGTAGCTTCTGTTTGCGGTAAATTCTCAAGGTTTCTGTTACTTTGTTGTGCCTTGAATCTGACTAATGATAACGAGATCTAACCACATCAAAACAAAACAGGAAGGCTTGCCATAGTCTGTCCCGGTAGCTCAGTCGTAAAGGCGGCACTCTGTGAATCCAGAGATTAGAGAAGTCGCGGGTTCGAAACCCAGCTGGGACATGACACGTTATCCTCCCATTTGGGATTTTTACCACATAATAATACGTCTTGGGCTTACTGCTGGAATAATGGACTTAATAGTCCTAATCGGGCAGTATAAATAAGGCGATATTATTATTATTATTATAATTATAATTCACGTTGCTCGGAGGACGGTTTTGCAGTGAGGAGCAGGGTGAGTGTTCGACTCCCGGCCATACCATCAAGAAGACTAATGGCAAATTAATAGACAAATTCTATAGACTAAGTCATTGCTTAGCGTCGGTTTTCCCTATCTTACACAGTACGCAATCCGTGACTTAGCCCCACTGAGGTAAAAACGTCTATTAATTTCGCCCTTAATTTGTTCTGAAATCGCAAGTCCAACTCAGTGTGAACGTTGCGCCGAATACATTTGTTTTCGGAAGATCATGGAAGTGAAGCCAGTGAGGTTGATGTTGTTCTAACCAGCTTGGCTACATATGGGAGGCGTGATGGTCTCCAGCCAACTTAATTTGAGAAGTTGGCTCGTTCTAAACCAGTGAGATTAGAACATAGTATAGTTGCATAGTCAAATTTGAAATCCTAAAAAGCCTGGCTAGCTAACAGTTTCCCATGGGTTTGATGGCTTCTAAAGAAAAAGCCTCAGTTTTCACGATGGTTGATCTACTGGACGGTCCAACTAAAGTTAGCTGGAGACCATTACATCCTTCCCTCTAGCTGTAGCCATGTATAGTGGGTATGGGTACTCCAACTTGGGTACATTAAATATGTGAGTATAGGTATGTAACTTGATCGAGGAGACCTATAGGAGAGATAGGTGAGTGTTAAAGTTCAAATCAGCGAGAATACCTGGATTCTATAGCTATAAAAGTTAGAAAGTGCACTGCGATGCCAATGACCTTGTGAAGATATACTGCACATTCTAGTATAGTATATTTCTAGTCCTGGACGAGGAGTCGAGGACCCATAGTCAGGACTCCCGACTGGCACGCTCGGTGGAGCTGATGTGGTCGGAATTTGAACTTGCAGTTTTATTTTCCAGGATTCACAAACTTTAAAGAACTTTTTATTTTTATTTACAAGGCAATTAAAATCACAGACTTGATCCATCCCACTTGCATGAGGCAATGTACCTAACATGCAGGTAGCATTACCTCGTTGGATTTGGATCGCCAAAGAAATCCTCTGAAAGAGGAAAGCCTTGGCGGCCCTATTGCCAGTGAGACGAACCTTATTCTGAGAATGAAATATTTTCAACTGGGTAAATCAACCTCAGTAGTTCGATCCCTCAGGCGGTGCTGGACTCGTAACCTGGAGGTTGGTGGTTCGAGTCACTTGTACGGCAAAAAACCGACCGAAAACAATACTTTCTACCTTATAGGTTATACATAGAAAGTAAAAATAGTAATAATAATAATAACGCCTTATTTTACTGCCCGATTAAGACTTAAAGTCCCATTATTCCAGCAGTAAGCCCAAGACATAATAAATTATGTGGTGAAATCCCAAATGGGAGGATAACTTGTCATGTCCCGGCTGGGTTTCGAACCCACGACCTCTGGAATCTCTAGATTCACAGAGTGCCGCCTTCACCACTGAGCTACCGGGACAGAATAGTAAGTTGAGTTTGAGTAAATCTGATACTACTATGATTGTGATACGAGAAAATATGATGACTACTTGCTTTGTATATTTATTTGACTCTCCAGAAAGACAGCAAACAATATCAACCTGGATCAAACTCGAAGTCTTGATTTTGCGCAGGGATTTGCCTCAAAATTATTTCAGTATAAACAGAAAAGTGAGAAGTTGTATTAGATGTGCATGAATATCAGACCATTTGAATCCCATTTTCTATATGACTGGCGCTTAAGGCCAAATTATGAAACAGAATTTAAGTTTAGATAAGACACGCCTTCAGATGGGAGTTACAGCCAATCTCAGCACACTATAGCCCGAGCTGAGGGACTGTCTGGAGTGTCTGCCTTATCTTAATTTTAATCCTGTTTCATAATTCGCCCCTCATTTCCAAACTTTATTATAATAATAATAACTTTTTATTGAGAAAGGGCGTGATTATTGCCAGAGACGATCTCTGCCATCAAACTTTATTTTTTCATATTTGTGTTAAAGATTTTACTATAGGTTAGGTCTTTCGTGGTGTCACAACTACTCAAACTCGCTTTGCTAAATTTTTGCTGAAGCCAGGACTTGAACCACCGACCTCCAGGTTACAAGTCCGCCGCCTTATCGATCAAGCTACTGAGGTCGGTATACAACTTTATTGATCTCATAAGTGCTCCATCACGTTCAAATTGTATCTGTAGCAAACAAAAATGAGCTGTATTATTTCATTACCTCTTCATTGTGTGTCGCACGTCGCTCATTGTAGTGTATGGTGTCACACCATTGTGTGTGTAGTGTCACACCATTGTTGCTACTCATCGCATGGGTAACGAACTCCTGTGGCTAGCAGGAGCAATGGCTCTCCCCATGGTCATCTACAATGGACCATGTGGTACTACATTCTACTACATGGTAGTACCACCACTACTACTACTACTATATACTATGTAATAGTTGACATTGGAGAGCTCTGCACTTTATTGTATATACATATGTTATATACCTAATGTAGTTCGATCAATTATTCTACTCCACATGGATCATACTCACAACTCTACAGTCTACATTACTCTGGTACAGACAAAGTCTACAATCTCTTGGCGCATTGCTACATAATCTATTATTATATTATACATCTCACTTTTCTGTCTATACTGATACTGATATATAGGTTTGCTTTATAATTATTATTATTACTTTTAAATTCTTTATTAAAAGGACATATGTACAAAGAAATAATGGTAAAAATTAAAATACAAAATTGACAGTATAAATATAAACAAGAAAAAAATAAATAATAAAGATAAAATATATGCAGATGTCCTAATTAAAGAGCGAGGTTATTGCTTATGACAATCTCTTCCACACAACCCTTAATACATTAGGTATACACAAACCACATTTTCAATAAATAGACATAATAAATAAATATAATTGTGAAAAAATAATAGAAGTTATCGATTTTGATAATTAATTTCAAATTCTTTTAAATCTTGTCTACTTCTACTTGTCTAAGGTAGAAACCTTAGATCATAGGTAAGTAAAACTTTATCTAACCCAAAGATAAATAAATAAATACCAAGTTCATTAAGAAGCCATGAAACTTTCCTTTTTTGAGTTAGGAAAAAGTTGTGCCGAATTGTAGAAATTTACTGTGCCTCTAACAATAAAATTGTATTGAAAATAGAATGTAGGTCGATTTTAGAAAGGCTTTATTTCTTCATGAAAAGAAACTTTCTCCTTAGTCCGAAAAGGGAAGGAAATCTTAAAATGTGTGGACAGAAAAGAAAAGGAAGAAAACTTCTTTGAAAAATGGGACATTTTATGTGATTTTTATTTTAAAGAATTGAAATTGTCTTAATTAAGATCTTGTACTGTAAACCTGACTAGCTCTAGTACTCTGACTAGCTAAGAAGTACAAAAGCTTAAAAGATGAAGCAAACTTTGCGTCTAATCGATTCCGCGATGTGTAAGCCAGATAAGAAAGAAAGTCTCCCTCTGGTATATCCGCCACTGGCGGACTGCATATTATGTATCCCGAGTATTCCCGAGCATCTGCCAATATGAAGATGCATGGAAAATCTCTCCTGCTGTATCCGCCACTGATGGACTGCATATTATGTAACCCGAGCTTCTGAATGAAGAAGCATGGAATACCTCCCCTGCTGTATCCGCCACTGATGGGCTGCATATTATGTAACCCGAGCCTCTGAATGGAGGAGCATGGAATACCTCCCCTGCTGTATCCGCCACTGATGGACTGCATATTATGTAACCCGAGCCTCTGAATGGAGGCGCATGGAATACCTCGCCAGTATGTTTCCTCCCCTGCTGTATCCGCCACTGCTGGACTGCATATTATGTAAACAGAGCCTCTGAATGGAGAAGCATGGAATACCTCCCCTGCTGTATCCGCCACTGATGGACTGCATGTTATGTAACCCGAGCCTCTGAATGGAAAAGCATGGAATACCTCCCCTGCTATATCCGCCACTGATGGACTGCATATTATGTAACCCGAGCCTCTAAATGGAGGAGCATGGAATACCTCCCCTGCTGTATCCGCCAGTGATGGACTGCATATTACGTAACTCGAGCCTCTGAATGGAGGAGCATGGAATACCTCGCCAGTGTGCTTGCCTCCCCTGCTGTATCCGCCACTGCTGGACTGCATATTATGTAACGCGAGCCTCTGAAAGGAGGAGCATGGAATACCTCGCCAGTGTGTTTCCTCCCCTGTTGTATCCGCCATTGATGGACTGCATATTATGTAACCCGAGCCTCTGAATGAAGGAGCATGGAATACCTCGCCAGTGTGTTGCCTCCCCTGCTATATCCGCCACTAATGGACTGCATATTATGTATTCCGAGCCTCTGAATAGAGGAGCATGGAATACCTCGCCAGTGTGTTGCCTCCCCTGCTGTATCCGCCACTGATGGACTGCATATTATGTAACCCGAGCCTCTGAATGGAGGAGCATGGAATACCTCGCCAGTGTGTTTGCCTCCCCTGCTGTATCCGCCACTGATGGATAGCATATTATGTAACCCGAGCCTCTGAATGGAGTAGCATGGAATACCTCACCAGTGTGTTTGCCTCCCCTGCAGTATCCGCCACTGATGGACTGCATATTATGTAACCCGAGCCTCTCAATGGAGGAACATGGAATACCTCGCCAGTGTGTTTCCTCCCCTGCTGTATCCGCCACTGATGAACTGCATATAATGTAACCCGAGCCTCTGAATGGAGGAGCGTGGAATACCTCACCAGTGTGTTTGCCTCCCCTGCTGTATCCGCCACTGATGGACTGCATATTATGTAACCCGAGCCTGTGAATGGAGGAGCATGGAATACCTCTCCAGTGTGGTTGCCTCCCCTGGTGTATCCGCCACTGATGGACTGCATATTATGTAACCCGAGCCTCTGAATGGAGGAGCATGAAATACCTCGCCAGTGTGTTTCCTCCCCTGCTGTATCCGCCACTGATGGGCTGCATATTATGTAACCCGAGCCTCTGAATGGAGGAGCATGGAATACCTCGCCAGTGTGTTTCCTCTCCTGCTGTATCCGCCACTGATGGGCTGCATATTATGTAACCCGAGCCTCTGAATGGAGGAGCATGGAATACCTCGCCAGTGTGTTTCCTCTCCTGCTGTATCCGCCACTGATGGGCTGCATATTATGTAACCGAGCCTCTGAATGGAGGAGCATGGAATACCTCGCCAGTGTGTTTCCTCTCCTGCTGTATCCGCCACTGATGGGCTGCATATTATGTAACCCGAGCCTCTGAATGGAGGAGCATGGAATACCTCGGCAGTGTGCTTGTCTCCCCTGGCCCACCGCTCTGTGCAGTTTATTTTCAGATGGACACCTAAGGGAGAAGAGGGAGGGGCGGCCCGAAATAGCGACTTTGCGCCGACTGATGAGTCCGATTGGGATTGTGCCAATTATTTGGTTATCTTTCTTTTTTTCTTCTTTTTTTCTCCTATCTCTATCCAACAGTGTGTTGCCTCCCCTGCTATATCCGCCACTGATGGACTGCATATTATGTATCCGAGCCTCTGAATAGAGGAGCATGGAATACCTCGCCAGTGTGTTTGCCTCCCCTGCTGTATCCGCCACTGATGGACTGCATATTATGTAACCCGAGCCTCTGAATGGAGGAGCATGGAATACCTCGCCAGTGTGTTTGCCTCCCCTGTGTATCCGCCACTGATGGACTGCATATTATGTAACCCGAGCCTCTGAATGGAGGAGCATGAATACCTCGCCAGTGTGTTTCCTCCCCTGCTGTATCCGCCACTGATGGGCTGCATATTATGTAACCCGAGCCTCTGAATGGAGGAGCATGGAATACCTCGCCAGTGTGTTTCCTCCCTGCTGTATCCGCCACTGATGGGCTGCATATTATGTAACCCGAGCCTCTGAATGGAGGAGCATGGAATACCTCGCCAGTGTGTTTCCTCCCCTGCTGTATCCGCCACTGATGGGCTGCATATTATGTAACCCGAGCCTCTGAATGGAGGAAGCATGGAATACCTCGCCAGTGTGTTTTCCTCCCCTGCTGTATCCGCCACTGATGGCTGCATATTATGTAACCCGAGCCTCTGAATGGAGGAGCATGGAATACCTCGGCATTGTGCTTGTCTCCCCTGGTCCACCGCTCTGTGCAGTTTATTTTCAGATGGACACCTAAGGGAGAAGAGGGGAGGGGCGGCCCGAAATAGCGACTTTGCGCCGACTGATGAGTCCGATTGGGATTGTGCCAATTATTTGGTTATCTTTCTTTTTTTCTTCTTTTTTTCTCCCTATCTCTATCCAACCGATTTTCTTGCGTTCCATCTTTTTCCAACACACTTTGATTTTCTTTGCATTTTCTTCTTTTAATGTGAGATTTTCGGACGTTAGAAATGGCTGTTTTTTGGAAATTTACTCATACAACGTTTCATGCGTTCAGAAAATATCCATCTACAGGGTAGTTAAATGACCATTCATTTGGTCTTCCCCATAGAGAATATAAGGATTAGATATAGACGGAAATGAAAGAGAGGAAGACCAAAGTTGAGATGGAGAGATAAGTTGAGGAAAAAAGCCGACCCATGGGAAAAAGCAAGTGAAACAAGTGAGGGAAAGCTGAACCGGAAAATTGAAGATTTTCTTTGACCGAACTTGAGTAGTCCCGTGGCAGAGTAAGTTTTGAGGTTCGAGCCCCAGCTGGGACAGGAATTTTTCGGATCTGTTCTTGGATGTTGGGGTCCACTCAATCTCGTGAGGAGAAGTGAGTAGTTACTTGTATGAGTAACGACCAGTGGCGGCATTACCAGAGTAAAGAGAAATTAATGTTAATAGAATAATTCGAAATGTGAAGGAGGCTCGTAATGCTGCGCTACCCACAAAAATTGTGAAGAGGCCTTGTGCTTCACCACAAATAAAATCGTACGTACAGTGATTATTTTGTTTGTGTGTATGCGTGAGATTTTTTGTGGATGAACTATATTGTTGCGGTATTATGTACCTCAAAACTAATCAGAGGTCAACGACCTGGTCAAGGCAAGTCGAGGAATAATGAGGAACTGTTTTACAATGAACAATCATAGCAAGAAATTGAGTGGTTAGTGGAGTAAACTCAATGACTGTGAGTAATATTTAAATAAAAATATTTTTTTTTATATACATAAACGAACACAATACTTCCGATTTCTGATTTTGGAAATTTATGGAACATATTTAGTAGTATTGTATTACTACCTGTTACCTATGTTTATTATTATCATTCTTTTATCTAGTCATTTATGTTTTACTTAATCTATGTTTTTTTATTGTACTGATATGTATTTATGTTTTATTTTACACTGGCTTGACCCGTAAATATACAATTACAATTATAAATATACTAAGGGTAATAATACTAAGAGAGGCTAGACTTGAAGAATGAAGATTACTAAGTATTGGTAATTCTGTAAAGATATTAACACATCAGGTACTAAAAATTAGTCCATGCAAATCAAAAGGTACAACTAAAAATAATAGACGGTTAAGCGCACGAATAGCTCAGTGATTAAGCACTCGCTTGCCATGCGGAAGGTCCCGGGTTCGAACTCCGCGCCGACAAAAAAAATATTAAAAAATTGGTTACAGATGTTTGTAAGGGATACCTTCTTCGAATTTTATGGATACCTTCTTCGAATTTTATGATCCACCCTTGTTTGTTCGGGAATGTGTTTGAACTAAATTAAGATATTGGAATTACATATTAAATAGATGAGAGATGAGGCATGCGAGCCGTACGGATGCTGTAGATCAGGCATGTCAAACTCAAAATGTATGAAGGGCCATTTTTCAGTTGTGCTGATCATTGGCGGGCCGCAGGTACTCAACCCCTCCCCCTCTCGTAAAAAAAAGATCCTGACGTAGAAAAAAAAAAAAAAAAATCAGGGTTTTTAATTTGTTTTAAAAATAGAAGTTTTATTGGTTTGAAATAATACACAAAATACCTACACAAAAAGTACCTATATTATTATTCATTTGCCAATAAGTAGGTAGGTAAGTACCTACTTTTTTTTAGTCTCGTAAAGTTGAAAAAAAAGTCAAGAAAATGAGTCTCGAGCCATATTTTTTTTTTTTTAAACTTTCCTTATCTTATAATAAGGAAGTATTGTATTATACCCTAACGCTCGCAGCGGGCCGCACAAATTGACCAGGCGGGCCACATGCGGCCCGCGGGCCGCCAGTTTGATATGCCTGCTGTAGATAGATGCAGTATCTGAATAATGAATATTTCTGTGTAGGAGGACGTATGTACTTGCTATTGTGCTAAAATTGTACTGAGACGAGTTAAATTTACATTATATTTTAACAAAAAATATATAATAAAATGGGATAAACTAAGGAAAACATAAATTTAATGTAAGTGAATTTTACATTATATTGAAACAAAAAAAGTATATTAAAATGGGATGAACTAAGGAGAAGATAAATTTCATGTAAGTGAATCATAAAGGAATAACGTGAGATGGATAGTGAGGAATATAAATTATGAACTGTGCATGAAAGTCCACAGAAAAGGCGACAGAAAAAGATGTTTTAATTAGATTTAACCAAAAAATTAAAAAAAAAAAAATTGGGATGAGCGGAATGGATCTACTCCCTCTAGAAGGAGAAGATCCCGCTCTCCCAGATATAACAGGTAATATAAAACATTAATCGAATATGAGAAATATCTGTCTCATTTATTACCATCATATTTGAAACTAACAAAAAAATACCTTTTCATTTTTGTGCATCAATCCTGAACTTAACATATCACTTTCGTGATGTCACAACTATTTAAACTCTCTTTACTAAATCTTTACTGAATTTGGGACTTGAATCACCGACTTTCAGGTTACAAGTCCACCGCCTTATCGATCGAGCTACTGTGGTTGATTGCATTACTTTCCATATTAGTGATGGCTAGACCGTATTAGTGTTGACCCAGCACCTAATTGGGAAGTATTGTGTCACTTCTCGCCCATCAGAGGGGAGGCATACTAAGGGATGGGCAGGCTACAACATAGACCACAAGCGTCTACAGTAGCTTCTGTTTCATAGCTACGAAATTAAAACGGCTGTGAAAAAAAAAAAAAAAAAAAAAAATGGAGAGAACGAAAGTTAAAAGACTCGAGAATTTCACCCGAGTTTCGCCTTGCCGGAGAATTTCCAGGAAACGAAGTTGCACTTTTGATTGATGTTGGCGTTCCTGGAAATGGTCTCAATCAAGGCACCGACCTGAAGATGCCCGCGGCATTGCACCAGGAATTTGACACGGAACTTTCGAAATGTACATCAGACCTACTGATACTGATGCTTGTCTGCGATCCGTCAGAAATAATGATCTGGGTGTATGCTTGGCTCCTTACAGGTTTTCATTATTATTATTTGTATTATTTCGGTACATTTAAAAGAATAAGCGCGAAATATACAGACAGAATTGTGATCACAAGTTTGAGTCAGAACTTACAATTCCCCGTTTAAAGCAAGACGCAAAATTATACTATAGAATATTTCAGACCTGTTTGACTGCTGGAGTAAAGGGACTTTTCAGTTTTACCTCGGCAGTATAAACAAGGTATATTCTATTATCTATTCTATTCTAAGGTATATTCTACGCAAAATCTACACTTTAGTGTACAGAGGTATAGCAAAAAAGTCTATCAATTCCACCGAAATATTTTCAAATGATGAGGCTTACAGCTGGTATAATGTGACGTAATAGTCTTAATCGGGTGGTATAAATAAGGAGATATTATTATTATTATTATTGTTATTAGGATGGGTCTATTAGACTCTACCATCCATCTTGTAAGTTAAACGATAAAACTTTCCTCCACTCATGAGGCTTTCCAAAACCTTCTAGATGTTGAAGACACACTAATCAAATTAAAAAGCCTTGACTGACTGAGACGCTGATCAAATTCAAAAAGCCAACCTAGTCGGATACAAAGAGACAAAGTCTTGCCGGGGGACTATAAACAGGGAGTAGACCAGCATTGGCTTGGTTCTGGGGGCTCTTGTCAATTATTAGCCTCCTTGTAAAGACAGTGGTAGAAGTGCTGAGTCATTCCTCCACTGTCTGGCTACCATCGGTCACGATGACGCCACCCTATGATGATTCTGATACAAATAGTTGATCAGGAATAGTTGCCCCGAGCGGTTACTGAGAGAGAGGTTCAGAGGAGTGCTTTCCTCTTATTAGTCAACCAGGCTTCTCAGAAGTTGATCCTATCCAAACCTCAGCGGTGACTCAGTAGACCACCTCATGATTAAAACCAATCCGGCTATTCATAGGCTATGACGTATTGGTAGCGATACTGAAGTTACAAAAAAGGCAATCCTTAGAGCTGCAGTGGTAAATTCCTGTGACATTATAAAAAAAAAATATCAGAGGCTCTTAAAAGTCTTAAAGAACAGTCAACTAATTCTATCATCTGGAAGTGTGACTCATAAATGTTTACCTGTTAACTGTCTTCCTGATTTATTATTACAATCTTAGCATTTAAATATACATTCTTGTATGTGCGCTAAAGGTGCATGATATAAAATAAAATTTACAAAAAAAGATTTGATTTTACAACAAACAAACAAAAAAATGGGTGGTGCGGATGAGAATGCCGTTGGCATTAGCACTGAAATTAATGTAATCCTGTTTCATAATTAGGTCCTAATGGTCAGGAGGTAGAAAATGCTGTAAGCATTAACCTTGCCTGGTGGTTATACCTTCCACTAAAAAGTACTACTACTATTGTCGATGATGACGTTAGCAGTGTTGTAACTGCGACCATCATCAACTACAATATTTTCATAATCATTAACAATATTATTATTATCATCATAATAATCATTAACAATATTATCATCATCATTAACAATATTATTATGTATTATCATCAGCATCATTAACAATATTATTATTATCATCATCAATATCATCATCTCCGTCGGTTCTGTAGGAACTGAACCGTCCGCTTTACGCTTGCCGGCTCCAGAATCGCAATTCTAGATCCCCACTGATATGATCTATGCTAATTATAATATTGTAGTACCGAGATAACAAATTATATTATTTTAATATAGTTTTACCATTTTGCATTGTTTTATCCGTGGATATGCAACACTGTTCTCAACAGCTGCCTTGGAAAACATTTGGGGTTAGGAAATAAACTGCCAAGTTTTTTTTATTATCCAGTTAGTTTGAGGAGAATATCAGTAACAATCTCATTGACTGAATAACACAGTGGATATAAACTTTTTACAGGTTCAGATGGAATTTAAGTCATCAGTAGAAGGAAAAAGCGGTTCAAATTCCTCGAAGCACAAATTTGTTATATCTCTTAAACCGTAGGTCCTAGATTCACTTAAGAATTCAGAACATAGAAAAAATTAAAAGTACCTGCTAAAAACTTGATAAACTAACACCACAGCAGAAGTAGTTTATAAACATGATATCTACCACAGAGGTGTCATTGTTGCCATCCGTTCTCTTAAAAGTATTCTCGCTAGACACTAGACAGATAGGTACTCGAAGTAATAGAATAAAAGTTAACTTTCGCAAAAAATAAAAAAGGATGTTGGTCATTTGAGGTATTGTCAGGTTCTATTAGTAAGAGGACTGGTTAAAAACATTGACCTTAATGCATAAGGTGATTATGAACTGGAGTATTTTTACTTGGCGAGGTCGAGAGCAACTCGGTTTATTACACCACTCACTATCTTCACTGTAATAATTAATTAATCAGATGAGTACTTTCTCCTACACCTGGAGGGTACAACACTCACCACATTCACCGGGTACAACTTCATTCTGGTGTGTTTTGTTGGTGCTGTATCTAGTTGCTGCAACACTCACCACATTCACCGGGTACAACTTCATCTGGTGTGTTTTGTATCTGATTGCTGCAACACTCACCACATTCAACGGGTACAAGTTTTTTTTTTTTTTTTTTTTTTTTTTTCAAGTGGGGTTTAACGTCGCTTTCAACTGCCATGGTCATATCACGACGGGGGTTTTACCTCCATTCGCAGGAAACTCACAAACCTGCTACTCACATTGACCTCACCCAGCCTGAGTGGGGCCGGGAAAAGCCAGCGTCACGAGAATTAGAATTTGAATGGTCACCCATCCAAGTCTTAACCTCGCTGGATGTCGCTTAACTTCGGTGTTCTGAAGGGAACCGGTGTATTCAACATGCCATCGACGCTGGCTAGGGTACAAGTTTATCTGGTTCATTCTGGTGTGTTTTGTATCGTTGCTGTATCTGGTTGCTGCAACACTCAGCACATTCACCGGGTACAACTTCATATGGTTCATTCTAGTGTGTTTTGTATTGGTGCTGTATCTGGTTGCTGCAACACTCACCACATTCACCGGGTACAACCTCATCTGGTTCATTCTGGTGTGTTTATCGGTGCTGTATCTAGTTGCTGCAACACTCACCACATTCACCGGGTACAACTTCATCTAGTTCATTCTGGTGTGTTTTGTATCGATGCTGTACGAGTATCTGGTTGCTGCAACACTTACCACATTCACTGGGTACATCTTCATATGGGTCATTCTAGTGTGTATCGGTGCTGTATCTGCGCTTGATGCAACATTCACCACATTCACCGGGTACAACTTTATATGGTTCATTCTGGTGTGTTTTTGTATCGGTGCTGTATCTGGTTGCTGCAACACTCACCACATTCACCGGGTACAACTTCATATGGTTCATTCTAGTGTGTATCGGTGCTGTATCTGCTTGATGCAACACTCACCACATTCACCGGGTACAACTTCATATGGTTCATTCTGGTGTGTTTTGTATCGGTGCTGTATCTGGTTGCTGTAACACTCACCACATACACCGGGTACAACTTCATATGGTTCATTCTGGTGTGTTTTGTATCGGTGCTGTAGCTGATTGCTGCAACACTCACCACATTCATCGTGTACAACATCATATGGTTCATTCTGGTGTGTTTTGTATCGGTGCTGTATCTTGTTTCTATATCAGATCTACCAAGTACAAGTCTTTTTTTACGGTTATGCTATAAGAGAACGAAAACCACTTTCGGTTGCTTGAAAACCATTTTACACGTGTGTTTTGATTTTAAAGAACAATATTGTTTTAATGAACATTTTTTTTGTCGACTTGTTTGATCGTGCATTTGGAATGACGCTTCCTACTAAACAACTTCAAGTCAAGTGTATCTACAGAATGACTCAATCAGATTTTTTCGTCCCAATTTATTCATATTATCTATGTAATTTGTATTTGAATATCTGCTTGTTTCATTTCTTCGACTCAGCGAGAACGGGTTTACTAAACTCCAGATCTCTGCTGATGAAAACTTTTCATGGATGTTTTCATTCGAAAGCTTCTTTTTCTTCAATCTTAATAGGTCTTTCGCGCCGGAACAACTGGTTGTCGATGTTGACAAATCATGTCATCTAATTTCAATTGAAATCTCGTTAATCTATCTATCAGTAAGTCTTACATCAGCATAAACCGAATACTGATGGGTATGCTTGGTCGGTTCATAAGATTAAGTGAGGCTTGGAGATAAAGACTCAATAGTTCAGGTGATAATAATCTGATGCGCCCTGTTAAGATAATAATAATAATCTTAAGTGGAAGGTAACCACCAGGCGAGGTTAATGCTCAAAGCATTTTCTACCACCTAACCCTTAGCCTTAGAGTCTTATTATTATGTGGTCACAAACCCAAATTAATGAGGAAATATTCATGCACTGTGTGGGATTCGAGCCAACGGATTCCTACGCTACCTGGTTTACAAGACTAGCCTCATCTCAAACAATTCCTGTCTCGTCTTGTAGCGGAAAAACATGAAATCGTTCACGAGACATACCAATGCACGTAATATAGTAGAAGTTGCTAGTATTTCGGGGTGGAATGACACACCCTATGAGCCAGGCTTATCTACTTCAACTTCGAGTGCAGTGACCTAGTTTTATGCACTAAACTTGTTCTTCTACAAAAGTTGTGATGCATTTTCATTGATTAATTCCTTCATGTACGAGTATGACTTCCCAGAAGCTATGATGTAGTTCATAGTTGGGTCGCGATTTAGTTCATAGTTTACAACATCGGCTTGAACCCACATCAACCTCACTCGGGTCAGGCTGAAAGTGCCAACCTCAGGTGTTCTTTACTAGTTAGCAAAAAAATTGCAAAAATTCTGCCCAAACCGAGAATCGAACTCACGATCTCTGGATCACGAGCAGCAGTCTTATCCGTTACACCACGGAGGTAGGGAGAGCGTCCAATGTATCGAACAGTAAACCACCCTGAGTAATTATTTTTTATTCGATTTCTCTTGGAATAGTACGAGTGGTATTGATTTAAAGTCATTAGTCGGTGTTAGTGTGTTGCCATCAACCTCAAGGATAATTAAAACACTCTGATTCTGATATCCTGAGAGTCGAGAGTTTCTAATAATATTGATGGTGAGAAATAAGAAATTCTTGAGTGTAACTTTCAATATACATATACTCGTACCTATCAACCTATGTATATTGTACATATTTGTATAATTTATTAGGCAATAATAATAAATATAAAACCATATTATTCGTAATTCGAATGAGGAACATTTTACAAAACATATGCCTTTCTCACTGAGTTCTGGAAGGAAAAATCTCAGATTATTCGAAACAAATGTATAGGCTATATACAGTGTATATTATACATATAACACAGTTGGTATTAATATTAATTGTTTATTAAAAAAAAAAAAAAAAAATGGTTTAGATCATTTGGCGTTATGTATGTTGAATGAACTATTTATGGTATACTTTCTAAATATTTGGTTTTTTTCCTCCAAAGCACTAAATTTTGTTGTTGTTTTTTTTTTTTTTTTTTTTTTTTTTTTTTTTTTTTTTAACGTCAAGCATTAATTGCTAAATTCTAAGTAGGTCTAATTTGCTAAAATTTAGAGTTTAACCCAGATAACGCGGTGAAATTTTTTGTTTTATTTTTTTGGAGTGATATAAATTGAGTCCTGAATCAAAATAAGTGCTGTCAACTTATCACTCGGACTCAAAACAAAGAGCTTAAGGTGTCGCCAACTAACCTCAACAAGCTGAGTTAATTAGAAAAATCCACAATGAAGTACCTTTCACCAGATGGGGCTGACGTCCTTCCAGAAGGACGTCCTTCTGGAAGGACGTCAGCCCCATCTGGGTTAAGGTTATTCATAATTTTTTTTTTAAACATATAAAATCGCGTTTTGTATAAATGGACACGAAGTCCGTAAAATTAAAAAAAAAATGTAGTAACTTTGTTGTGACCTTTTTCCCCTTTTCTTTGTTTTCAGGTGAGTCATATTCGTCAATAGGAATCAAGTGATCATCTGATGATTTCTTCTTCAAACTCAGTAAGCTTTTGAAAGCTGACCATCAAACATTCATCTTGTAAGTCGATAATCTAATGTCTCAATTTTTTCGTAAAAAGTTTTCTGCTAGAGCTAGACAAACGCATCGTCAAGAAAAGCTCTCTCCATTACACAAAAATAACTCAAAACAATATTAAATCTGTAATGCAGTTTTAACTATTTGAATTTTTTCTTTCGACCTCAAGCCGAGACTTCTAGCAGTATTAGTCAAAAAGTATTTAAATAGGTGGTAAAAGAAAGAAAGGAAGACCAAAGATGAGAGGGAGAGACAAAGTTGAAGAAGACCTAAAAGAAAAAACTGGAGAAAAGAGGACGCGCTAAATAGGAAGATATGGAAGGAAAGGTCAAAGGATTCATGGAACAAAATAATGCCGACCCCAAGTAGGTTTGGGAAAAAGGCAAAGTAAAAGAAGAAGAAGTCAAGAAGTATTTAAAATTCACATTTTTGCTTAGCTAGTCCACCTTACACTGTGCTGTGCAAGTGTCTACCCAAATAATTATTATGTCATGCTGTTTTATTTATAGAAATACTACATCTTTTTTGCCGGAAAAATGTGGTTTTCTCGCTTCATATAGGTATGAACTAGGTACGTACAAACTCGTAAATGTAACGTTAATGTTGTACTCGTGGTTCTTCATTTACATTTTGTGAATTTGGTATTTTCAGAGGGATTTTGTCGACACTATCAAACTTCCAGAAATACATTTTGTCCTATCATGTGAATTTTGCATACTCCTACGCTTTGCGGAATCGTGATGACACAATTTCATTATTTTGTTATGATAAAAATTTATAATTCTACCAATATTTATATGAAGATCTTGACGCTTACTTAGATTTGAAGATCTTGATACTTGAGTAGAATATCTGTCCACTTGTTGTTTCAGTTGTTATCTTGTTTCAGTGATGGTTAAGATGTAGAACAAAGCTTAACAAAGTGTTTCATTTCCCGGTTTTCTACAAAGTGCTCAACTAGTGCATTTAACAAAGTCAATGTTTGTTGATAGTTCTTGTGTAAATCTCTGTGAACCAGGCACAGCCGGTGGGAAAATATTTTGGGGTGCTGCCACATGAACCGCAAATGGGATTTATAAAGTACCTAGTTCTTTCATTCTGCGAAAGCGGTTCCGGGACACACTTACCTTTAAAAATAAAAGTGGGTGTACTGTACAAGACATGCAAAGATCTTCTTTAAATCGACTTGTTTATAATCTAGAAACTTTTGTGTAATTTACAACATACGATAAATCTTTAAACATGTGATACATCAATAAAGAGATTCTTATACTATCAAGAAAAAAAAAGTTTTTTCATTATTTAAAGAGTTTGTGTTTGATTACCATGCCAATCATATTATTTATAGATTAATTATTCCAGAAACTTTTGATGATTTTCATTGTGTACGAGCTAGGACTTTGGGAAAATCCTCTCTTTTTCTTTTTCGGCTGGGGATGCTGCAGCTCCTTAGCACGGTCCGCGCCTGTTATGAACATTAATATAGCATCGGAAAAAATCCAATGGATACTTCTTATACGTAACCTGCAATGCCGTGTTTGATTTTGATGTCATATTTTTGTCTTCCAATGTTCTCGTTCTCCCAATGAGATGGAATTAGTTGTTCTGATTCGAAGTCGGGTACGCTGGTAATGCGTACACGCTTGTTTGAACGGAAGTCAGATGCCTGAGTAATGTAATGAACTCAATAAACAATGCGCTGAACATCATTTCACTCAGTATAGCACATTTCTTCCTGCTAAGAGATCTTTCAATTTCGGTTGCACTTCGGTTGGGTTGACCTCTGCGAGTTTTCCAAATGTGAATACCTTGGAATTGTAGTAAATATGAAAATATATTATCTCTATAGGGTTCACTGAAGGATAGTCCCGAGCTTACTATAGGGAAAACCTGGAAAACTTCGACCTTGACAATTATTTCAATCTCTTCTTTCAAGAGACATCTGAATGCGCATGCGCACAGACGCTTCAAACAAACCTCTCTGCATAAAAAAAATCAGCTGAAGGGAAAAATGACCCAGGCATCCCTACAGTGAGGATTCTGCATACCAACCAAAGAATTACCAAGACATTCTCATTGGTTCCTCATATCCTCAGTGGTACTCTGTTTCCAGAGTGTGCTGGTAGCATGCTGAAAGTCATATTTACATAGCCTGGCACTGGTTACGTCAGAGATTCACGACTGGCATTGAGGCAGCCATGTGTGGCGGTGAAGTTTTTCAGTCTTCTCTCCATGTGTTCGTACTCGGTAGTTCCAGCGTGATGGATTCAGTCGGTTTCTTGGGCTCGATCTCAGGGCGGATCTAATAGTCGTTTTTGTTATGCTCCTGTCGACTTGAGTCTAGATTTTGCGTATTGATTAAGGGGTGGGGTGGAAGAGATTGCCATAGGCAATAACCCTGCCCTTATTTTTCGAGAAGGTGGTAGGGGAAAAATATTTTAAAGACACCCGGAAAACACGGGGAATGGGATTTGCACCCACTAAAAAACCTATTTCTCTCATTTAAAGACAGTGCATCCAGAACCGTTACTTGAACATTACTTCAGAGAAAAAATAATTGATTTTAAAAAGGGAATATCTTATAGATTTTTTTGGTATAATTATGCTTAAAAACGGAAAAAAACTGAAATTTCAGAATCGAACCCAAAATTCGAACGCATTGGCCACCCATACCAAATTCCTATGTGACCTATCAGCATTACTTCCATCAATTCATCTCTTCTTCTTCTTTTACTTTGTCCTTTTCCCAAACTTACATGGGATCGTCATTTGTTCCATGAATTTTTTCCTTCCATATCTTTCTATTTAGCGCGTCCTCTTGTATCCCAGTTTTTTTTTTTTTTTTTCTCTCTCTTAGATCTTCTTCAACTTTGTCTTTCATCAGGTCATGCGCACTGGAAACCCTCTGATGCCGGGGTTGCCTAGGAATAAGAGAACCGCTTCAACCGCAAAGCCCCGGTTCCCTCTGCTTCTAATCATTCTGATTAAGGAGGAAATATTTCGGCGTACTATATCATGAGTTGCGAGAGTTGTAAGCACCTTGGTTCGAGAGGAATCGGATTTGTTGCGTACAACTGGCAACTGAGTAATCACTGGTGCTGAGAGTTCTTATACCTTATGTTGCCAGTTTTTTTAACGAGTATTCAAGAAGTAATAGTCTTTCTATACTTTCAATTCTGACCATTCAGATAAAGCTGACGTTAACTCAAATTGAAAAATCTCGTAAGCAATCATTGTGAATGTCTTGGGAATTTTAACTTTGAATTGCGTTTTCAATGAACTAGATTGCATTTTGTTAAGAAATATCAGATATTATTTCTTGTTTTTTTTTTTAATGTCGATTATAAAATAACAGCCGAGCGCGCTCAGGGTAGGCACTGGTTTAGAATGTAGATATATATATGTTCAAATAATCAACAAACACAATCCAAAATCAGTAAACCCCGCCAGATTCGCAAGGTGAATATGGCAGTAGAAACGTCATCTCTTCGTAGACCAAGTATAGTTCGCAGAGAACATAATGATGGGTTACTGAAATACTTGTGGGTACTTACTGATGTAATTTCAGCAAAAGTATTTTGATTGAAAACTGAAAGCCTGCGAGGAGGTTTGTATCTTTGCGGTTGGTCGTGGGGGCCTATTATTTAGTTCCAGACTGAAGTTTCTCATTGTGCTGGTTAGATTCTAAGTGCGATCGATAAAAGGAATTTGATTGTATTGAACACAATGTTCCTATGATCTCGTCTGTGCTATCTTTGACATGTAATGGACTCGAACCCTGGGCGTTCATCGCGCAAACCACTCGACTTTATATTCTTTCAAACAGGGTTGGAAGGGGACATGTAAACGGTGTCAATTTAAATTTTTAAGTTTAAACAAAAATCCTCTTATATTTGAATAAAAATACTTACGATTTTTAATATTAAATCGGAAGTAATAAATATTTGAGTATATGACAGCCTCCGTGGCGTAACAGCCTCTGTGGAGTAATGGCAGCCTCCGTGGCGTAATGGTTGTGACTACTGCCCGTAGTCTAGAGTTCCCGAGTTCAACTCCCGGCTGGGGCAGACTTTTCGAAGAAAATTCTGTTCCATCCAAACACGTGAGGCTGGCATTTCCGGCCCTACCCAGGCTGGGTGAGATTAATGTGGGTAGATGGTACGATTCCCAGCGAATGGAAGATAAAACCCCCGTCCTAATCCAGGACGTTTAATCAAATAGAATCGTTGGCGTTAGGAAGGGCATTCAGCCGTAAAAAATGTGCCAAAACCAATCTACCTCAACCATGAGGTTGAACAACGTCGACCCTGCTTGAGCGGGATAAGACAGAGTAAAAGAAGATGACAACTCACTCAGGTAGTAGAAAATGCTTTAGGCATTAACCTCGCCCAATAGTTACCTTGCTCTAAAAGTTTGAAGGTTCTATTATTGTTATTATGTATTTATCGTGAAATTGGCTTGTATAATGGCAAGCTATGTGAGCACTCTCTTGACCCCTAAATTATGTATGTCGTCCACATAGATCTTGCCGCCACCTACACCAAAGTGTCCCGTCACGCAAGTAACGTAGAGTCTTGTGAGCCGTCAGCGGTTGCCCACTCCGCTATCTGGGAGGTGATTCATTATCCCGACCCGGTGAGGTAAACAGTTTGGCCACTCACCATGATCTGTTTCTCTTCCACCTCTCTCTTTTGGGAGGGAGATAATTTGAGAGATAATAGGAGGGTGAGAGATTTCTTTCTCTTCAATTTTTTCTCTTTGAGGAGGGATAATAGGAGGTTGAGAGAGTTTTTTCTCTTGGAGGAGAGATAATAGGAGGGTCAGAAAATCCTTTCTCTTTGAGGAGATTTTTGATTTTTTTTTTTTTTTTTGATTTGATTTGTTTATTTTTATTTATAACAATTTATTTTACAAATATAACATCTCCTAAGCTAATATAAATAACTTATGAGGATAATAGAGATAATAGGAGGGTCAGAAAGTTCTTTCTCTTTGAGAAAAGATAAAACTAGGGTGAGAGAGTTCTTTCTCTTTGAGTAATGATAATAGGAGGGTCAGAAAGTTCTTTCTCTTTGAGGAGAGATAATAGGAGTGTGAGAGAGTTCTTTCTCTTCCATTTCTTTTTTTTTTGTAAAAAAAATGTGGGAGAAGGGGTTTTTTATTTATTCAATCCACCTCTTTCTCATGGGAGGGAGATATAATCCATGCAACTAGCTACTACCTGCACTACAGGGATTAAACATGCAGAGTTATAGACTCTCGATCACGGTTGCACTAAGCATTCGATTACCAATTAAAGGTCCCCAATATTGAGACTTCTATATCGTCTGATGACATCTCCACTGTCTCAAATATCCAGCCGTTTTTTCATGTCTACAAAAATGGAAAAGGCCATCTCATCTCAATGCAGTCCAAAAGTCCAAGACCAGACTTGACCAAGACACCTTGGAACGTCTTGGACTTTAGCTATGACAAGCTACCCCCGGACTTTAGCAATGACAAGCTAACCCTGAATTTCCAATGCGAAAGTCAGCACTATAGCACCATACTCGCAATACTCATGCGATAAAACAAAGAAGAAGAGATAAACCACACATCTTTTCGCACAACCTTGAAAAGTTTGGGACGAAATGGACGTTGGAGTTTGCAAAATAAATAGAACAATAAATTGCAAATTCTGATGAGGTGCTTAGCGGGCGTTCCAGAAGTTGTGACGCTGTGAAGATGGGTATTCATAAAACACAATTTATTGATGTTTTGTAGATTCGGTTGGACCAGGCGGAGTTGGTGTGTCTCAGATAGAATTGGATGAGTAATTTTTAGCTTGACTTGAGCCAACATGATCTCTCAGATGGCCAGAAGCTGTATTTTTGGGACAAATACCTTCAGGGATGACAGAATGGTACAATAAATTGTAAATAAGGCAATTCATTCTGAATGTTCTCGTTTCCCTTAGTATTATAATTGCTGTAAATATTTTCTATTTTTGATACAGAAAAAATGCTGAATTAGTACCTACATTATACAGTCGAACCTGTATAGGAGAGTTCGGCAGACCAGAACTTATTTTTTTCTGATATCTAATTTTCTCTTGCAAAAAGACTATTTTCCATTGTAAAAAGTTGAATTTGACCTTATATTCAGATTATTCAGGTCTATTATATCCACAGGTTTCATTCACTGTAGGTACTTGATAAATAATTGTTTACGAGTTAAGTTTAGCTCGAAACAGCCTGCCAGGTATGTTCCGATTTTCATCTACATCTACACTCACCGGAAGAATTAACCGGACACTTCCTGTTTTCCCCTTTAACACCGTGTATTTCCATGCGGCTGCAAAAGGTTGTAACTTCTACTTTAGATAACTTTTTTATATGACTTTTGTTTTGTATAAAAGAAAACAGATTAAGGATTTACACTCATTATAAGAAAAAATTCAGGAAAAATCATTGCAACTCATGGAAAGAAAAATTTAAAATTTCAATTTACCGTATTTTTGAGATTTTTGAAACATCCTCAATGAATTGTGTTTTTTTTTTAAATCCTTGTATTAGTAGGTCATGTTGAAATTGAAATCTTTAGGTTTTTGTATTTTTAAGAAAAATCGAATGATAAAAATAAAACAGTGAACTGAGTGTGTTCTAAATAAAACACCTCTAAAATTCTGTGTTTTGCAAGTTTACATTTGTCTTTCCATGAGTTGCAATGATTTTTCCTGATTTTTTTTCTTATAATGAGCTTAAATCCTTAATCTGTTTTCTTTTATACAAAACAAAAATTATCGGAAAATGTTATCTACAGTAGAAGTTACAACCTTTTGCAGCCGCATGGAAATACACGGTGTTAAAGGGGAAAACAGGAACAGGGTGTCTACTGGTCAGGGAAAACGTGGAAAACCTGGAATTGTCAGGGAATTTTTCGAGACCAAAAAAGTCAGGGAAATGTCAGGGAATTTTGTGAAAAAAACACCAAAAGTCAGGGAATTTTGTGAGAAAACACCAAAAGTCAGGGAATTTTTTTCAAGATCCAATTTTGTCATGAAAATGATAAAAAAAAAAAAAAAAAAAATCGCCTGCGGCGCCACTGTAATCCAGGCAGTGTGATAATGTTTCTTTGGTAAGAAACACTAAACACTCAACCACTTTTTGATAAGATTAACAAAATTTTAGCAGGTTTTTTTTTTCAGGGTTTTCCCTGAAAGTTCTTTAATTTTCTTTAGGGTTCCTATTTTTCTGTTGATTTTTTTATGTTTAAACTTTCCTTATCCCATAATGAGAAATGTATTGTATTCGGCGAAATTTCAAAATATATAAGAATATAATTTGTGTATTTCTCTTTTAACATTCCTAACACATTCTTGGTAAGAGCTACCGTTAGCAAACTTTGATCAAATTTACAAGAAAAGAATAAAATTGGAGATTTTTTAGCAATAGCGTAGTCTTGTGATGATCACACTAGATTTTACTTCCGATAAATTTTTAATATTAGAAATCGGAAGTATTGTGTTCGTTTTTGTAAAAATAAATATGTTTTGCTCCGATTTCATATTTGTCGACGTTTCATAACCTCCTGAGCAAATTTGGTTTTGTGTAGGTCTGTTAAAAGTATTCCTTGTAACGCGCAAATCTCGGAAACTACTCAACAGATTTTGATGAAATTTTGCACACATATAGGAGACATTCTGTAGATGGTCCCATTTTAAATTCATCAAATTCGTACGAGCGGTTCTGGGTAAAAGAGACCATGCGCCTGACCACTAACTTTTTACTTAAACGCTTATATCTCGTGAACGGTACACCCAATTTTGATGAAATTTTGTATTGTTCTACATAGGCTATCTATATTTATTTTTTAATTAATTATAATTTAACTCTGATATTTAAGAAAATCCGAAATTTTGGACAAAAAAGTCAAAAAATAAGGACCACGACTTGCTGATACAGAATTTTCTGTAGAATCTAGAATGTAGAAAAAACGGTATTCTACCATATGAAACAAATTTGAAGAAAATCGGTTCAGTCGTTTTGGAGGTACAAGTAATTTTGTATAAAATCTCAAAATTGGCACGTGTTTACAATGTGAAACATCACAAGGGAGTATTGTGTCTATAATTGGCAATGTTTTTTATTTTAAAAAAAAGCAAGGAGCCAAACACGTTTTCTAAATATATGACATGTCTATAATTTGCATATTTACTATTATTTTAATATGCATTACCTTTTGTGTACTAATAATCAATCAGTACATGAGTAAGCAATTTGTACATAATATCCACCTATTCAACATCCTGCTGATGTCTATTCCTCAGTACTAAATGTTTATATCGTAGAACGTAACAAAAAACTCATTTACCTAATTGATTTAGAAAAAAAGTTTGGTTGGGTGGTCTTATATAATATGAGGTTTTATATAATATAGTTAATATACATATAATGTCTCCTTAAAAAAGTAGACTGGAAAAACTGGAAAAATGGTCTGGAAAACCTGGAAAAGTCAGGGAATTTTACTTTGACCATTTAGTAGACACCCTGAGGAAGTGTCCGGTTAATTCTTCCGGTGAGTGTATTAAAACTTCTCACCTTTCTGAGTTCTGACTCGTGGGACTTACGGTCCATCCGGTAGCATCAGTGACGTCACCAAGACGCCAGAAACAAAACCCCTCTGATGCGAACGGAGACGGATGCCAAAATCATAATGCTAAGCATTCCGCTAATATTGCGTTCATAAGCCATGGCCCGCTGTCGTAAACACCCAGCCAGGTATACAGCAAGCCCATGTCCAGGCGCGGCCGGTGCTAAGCAGCTGCGGAATTGCAGCATCCCCAGACGAAAAAGAAAGAGAGGATTTCACCGTGAAAATCATCACTTATTTCTAGAATAATTAATGCATAATTATTATGATTGTCATGGTAAAGAAGTGCACTGGTAGTCTAGTGGTTAACACGCTGTCTGGTAATCCAGGTAGCGTAGGGATCCGTTGGTTCCAATCCCACCCAGTGCATGAATTTTGCTCATTAATTTGAGTTTGTGACCACATATTAATAAGAAAGACCCTGAGGGTTGTGGTAGAAAATGCTTTAAGCATTAACCTCGCCTGGTGGTTACCTTCCACTAAAGAGTGTTATTATTATAAAGAAGCTCTTGAGATACTGAGATAAATCTCATAAAGCTCTTGCTATAAATCCGCTTTTAGCCCGGCTTATGTGGTAGCACCCCAAAACCTTTTCCCACCGACCGCGCCTGCCCAAGTCAATGGAGTTCACTCCGTAATAATAAAACTCAATTATTGAGATGATAAAGTAGAAGCTACTCTCAGAATAATGAGACTTGACTCTGCCAAATAATGACACATGTGACTTCCTAGTGATGCGAAATCAAATGAGGAAGTTTTTGTCTTTCTATGCGATTAATATGCATGGTTGAATTTATTGAGTAAACTCGGATTAACTCGGATTTTGTTTGCAATTAGTACCGGCCATTTTAAGGGAATGTCTTTTTTTACTTTCCTTAGCCTATAATAGCTTATGCCGTTCTTGAGACTACCTGTACCAATGGCAGAAACATTGGATAGGCTCTGGAGACCCTAAAACGTGTTTTGGCACTGCAAACTGCCTATGTATCGAAAATTTTGAGTGATTCCTTTACTTTCCTTTCTATATGATAATTGAAAATTTCTTTCTATAGGAAAATTGATCATCCACTATTTTGACTGGGAAATCCTGCTGAATAATAGAATAATAGAATCTTACTAATTGAATCAAGGCATGGACCCGTCTTGCATTAGTCTTGCAAGGTCCAGTCTTAAATAAAGCTAGTTGTGAGTTACCTGTGAGTTCATCAATTCTTCACTCATGTGATAAACACAAAAAATGATAACCTTACTAATAATCAGGTGCGGCCGGCGAGAAAATGATTTGGGGGTGCTGCCACATAAACCGAACCAATGTGCCAATTATAGGGTTGTTCTTTCAGTATCTAAAGTGTTTGACTTCATTTACCATGCCAATCATAATAATTATGCATTAATTCTTCTAGAAATGTGATGTGATAATTTTCACTGTGTACGAGCTAGGACTTGAGAAAATCCTCTCTTTTTCTTTTGTGTCTGGGGGTGCTGCAGTTCCGCAGCTCCTTAGCACCGGCCGTGCCTGCTAATAATAATATTAATGAAATTTTGTTGAGAAAACATGCTTGTAAATGTGCACCCAAATTGCATCATTTATATATTATAAGTCCATTGCACCTAAAATTATTGCTGTTTTCTAAGGCCAGGTTTTCCTCCTTCTTTAGGTGTACGTTGATTCTCTTCGTTTACTGGATCGTTTTCTGTTTCTATGCTACTGTTATAAGTAGGTAAATGTGAAATTATTATATCGTTTCTTTAGTCTCAATAATTTTTCATATTTTATTTTTGAACTCCTTATTTCCTTAATATTATGTAATACCCAACACCTCAAGCGAGTCAGTACTGTACCTATTACCCATTTGTTGGTTTAATATGTTTTCGTTGAGCATACCATATCGTTCTTTCAATTTAAAAAAAAAAAAAAAAAATGTTATTTTTAACAAAGACTTATAATAAGTCTTTGATTATTATAATGTGCTGTTTTCCAATATCGAATACACCTTTAGGTCCCTTGGGGAAATTAGCCATTACTATCCTATCATGTTTTCTGTTAAACCCAATGTGAGGTTGTTCTTTTAATTACTGCAATATACCTAACCTATATCAATAATAATGTTTTTTTTTTTTAATTTAGTACTTAGTTTCCTATGTTAATTTATTTTTAATTTTTAAATATTGATTTATTAAGAAAAAAAATCATATGTCTGAAGTTTTCAATTTCGCTGAAATTGGATAAAGAACTTATTCTTGCCGCTAGCATTTCCATACTCACGTTAAATTTTCAATTTTTAGATTTTACACTGATCTTATTACTTAAACTTTGGCATTTATGCATATAAATTATAACAGCTGTTCTTTTGTTTTTGATACCAAATGATTTATGTGGGACTATCTGTAAATTAGAGTTCGCAGCTTAGTAATTGATATCTTTGGAGCAGAGAATTTAAGTCTCCTCACAATTTGTGGACATTACAGAATTGTATTCGTTTTTGAAAGAAAAAAAAATAATCCGATTTTTTTATGTATGTTACCCATTGGCGATTCTCACAAAGAGCACCTATCTCGAAATTCAAGAACTCAGGAATAACAAATTTGGTCTTCTCGGTTTTCTTCAGTAAATAATTTCCCACTGTTAAAAAAAGCAACGAGCGAGTAAAAGAGAGTTAGAGCCAAATTATGAAATAAAATTACAAAAATCATGGAAGATATTGGAAGACCGCAGTGGCGGCTCGTCGGGTGAAGACACTGAAGACATTTTCACCTAATTTTGAACAGTGAAAACACTACTCATAATCCATTGAACATGGCACAATTGATCAAACTCAAAGAAAAAAAAAAAAAAAAAAAAAAAAGAGTAAGCTTTGTGTAAAATAGATCAATGCTGCTTAACATTTCATGTTACTTTCCAAGGAGAACACCAAATGTGAAGACAATTCGAAATTGTCTTCAGTTGTCCTTGAATCAACCAATCAGAGTTGAGTATTTCCAAGTAGGTATCATGAAATATTAGGCAAGAACTATATCTATGTAATATGCTACTGAGGACAGTCTTCAGTTGTATTCAGTTTACATTATCTACACGACCTCATACGAAATGTCACGAAGCCACATACCATGTGCGATGTCATGTGTTTTTGATATTAACATTGTTGCCAGTAGCATTATGCCAGACCTAGGAAACCAGTCAATAATTTAGCCTCCCATATCTAGCACAATCTCGTAATATTAAAAAAAAAAAAAAAAAAATAATAATAACGTAGGCGTTAGGAAAGCAGGATTTTGTGTCAGGAACTTTGGATATTATTTCTCATTTTTTGGGTTCTAGTTTTGTACATAGTTCCTAAACGATAGCCGATACCAATAAATTTTAACTATTTATGTATCTTGTCAACTATAGTCTTAAAAAGGACATCTCGATTGAAGTCAAATCTCGGAAATAATTATTTAATGTAGGTACCGAAATTGAGCCAAATAAGATAATCTGGTATCTAGTTGTTCCAAGAAGTTTTTAAATAGGGACAATGGTGGTCCTGTTTAAGATCCTGACTATGGAACCACTTTAAAAAAAATCATGAAATTAGACGTGTTGAAATGAAATTCTCAAGAGTTCTGTTCAGGCGGTGTAGTATTATTTTTTAAAATAAATAAATTTAATACGTCTTACATGATTTGAGGGATTTCTTTAAATTTAAAATATAGCTCTTGAAGTTTGTAGAAATTTAGCTATGAAATTAACTTGGCAACATTGTATCTCTTATCTTTAGAATGTAAACAAAACTTGTAGAATGTAAACAAAACGCGCACTTTTTAAATTTTATTAGATTATTTTCAATTCTTTTCAACGGTAATCAAGTGACTTTTAATCGGTGTAACTAGTTAATAAAGTTATTTCCCAGTATTTGATACAGGATAGAAACATTATTCCTACCTGATCTGACCTGTGCTTTTCATAATAAGTTGAATATGAAGTAGCTATGTACTTCTTTCAGTGTCAGAAATAACATTATAATTATGCAGGTAGCTAAGCACACAGCTTCCAGTGAAGTACTTAAAATTATAAGGCAATATCTGTGTTTTTCATAAATAGTCATTTAAACATCAATGGTAACACAAATTTAAGCTGATTTTATATTTGTAGTAAGTATGTTTTCTTAGATTTATTTTGTAATCTGGTGGTGGATTTTCTTCCAGTTTTGGATTGTAATTTTTAGTCTTCAACTAACTTTCTTTCCTTCCCAGTTCTAACCCCTCTTTAAAATGTTGTACCTACCTATCTACTGAGGTATAATCCTAATATTTTTATTTTAATTCCTTTTTACCAACTTTTAGTCAATATTTTTTATTAAGATGAATAAATATTTTTTATTAAGATGAATATTTCAAAGAAACAATGAGATTCCCACAAAATCATGGGGTTCAAACATTAAAAGTAACCCCCTTCAGATTAAGAAGTAATGAGGATAAGAAAGATATTATGATTACTGGATGTCCAATTTCTCCAATTACTATAACCACCACTAAAAATGTAAAGCAAATGCCTGCCCCACAGCCATACAGTTCAAGCCTGAATGGCTTATGAAAAATGAATGGCTGTGTACCAGCTCAAGTGTTGACAAATTGTTCTGCTGGCCTTGTTTATTTATTAAGTACCAAGTGTTTTCCAAAAAAAGTACCTATAAAAACTTATATGATGCAAAACTGGTATGAGAGAAAATCATGCTCTGCAGGGAAACAGCCATAACTTACAATGGGCTGTGTTTATGAGACCATAAGAACTAAGATCTGATAAATTAATAATTTTATTTTTTCAATACTTCTGGGTATAATTTGTCTTCACCTAGTCTTGAAGTCAGGAGCCGCCACTGGAAGACCGTCCCTTAAGTTAGACTTTCGACCAATGACCAATCACAGGGAACCATATTTCGTATTAGGGACGAACTTCCCTTATTTTAATAGGCACATTGTAATATTACTTTATTATTTAGCCCATAGTCTTCTCAAAGTTGCTGAAGTATAGGATATAAAAAGTAGTTGTGCCCTGGAACCGCTCTCGACTTACTTCAGGGCACTTTACCTTTACCATTCATACCATTCAAAACCGACCTCAGTAGATTGATCGATAAGGCGGCGGACTTGTAATCTGGAGGTCGGTATTTCAAGTCCTGGTTTCAGCGTAGATTTAGTAAAGCTAGTTTGAGTATTTGTGATAACACGAAAGTGATTGACACAAATATAATCTTTTATAACTTTTTTTCCATTCAAAGTTGCTTGGACTTTTTTTTCCTCCTTCAGGTTTTCAAATGTAGTTTGAGTTGAGTTTCGCCCAAAATAAGAAAGCCAGTAATTAACACTTTTTGTGTTGGTAATGTCCTGAGGATTGATTCCCTCTGGCCTAACCGAACATGTCCTAACCTCAGCTCTCACTAGTCTCAGTCCTACCCTGAACATTGTATATTACGGGCAGCTTCTATGATACCCTAACCATTTGGGCATTCCACGCATGCAATTGATTCACTCTCTCTATGTATCCCTCCCGCCTGATCTGCATAACATTGCGCTCACTCGACCTGAAACGTATGGTCTACAGGGAACAATGAAATCTTGTAGCATAAGAAAACTTTTCCACCAGACCAAACATTATCTGGTCTGAAAAATATCTCCCCGAAAATGATTTTACACCTAAAATTCATTCTTGCGTCGCTAATGTTCTGATATCCCTGTACCTACATCATGCACGTTAAAAATAAATAAGACTGTCTTGACCCACATTATAAAACAAAATTAAAGTTAAGATAAGCTAGACTGTCCCTTAACGCAGGCCATATTGCGCTGTGATTGGTCCAAACTGCGACTTGGGGGCCTGTCTGGCTTATCTTAACTTTACTAGGGATGGGTGGAAGAGATTGCCAGAGGCAATAACCCCGCACTTTAGCTAGGACATATGTTTCTATATATTTTTCTTATCTTTTTTTTTATTGTATTCGAGTATATTGTTTCCATTTTTTTCACTTTTAAAATAATTATTTGTATTGTACATATGTCCATTTATATCTAATAAAGTGTTGAATAATAATACTCCTGTCTCATAAAATGGCCCCAAATAGATCACTACAATACTATACAATTACACATCATGAAGTATACAACTTGTCCCTTTTATTTTTGACTAACTAGTTTTGACACTTCAACTAAATATTAATTCACACCGAGTACTAGTTAACTATTCAGTTAGGGTTTTCATTTAGACCCAGTACTAGTTAGTTAACTATTTATTAGGGTTTTCATTTAGACCCAGTATATGTTAACTGATACGCTCAAACTCCTGGAATCTGAATGGAGGTATTAATTATATGGCTTCTCCAGAGCTTGCTTTTCGTAGATCCGAAATAGTTTATGATTATTGTACGCAACTAAATTGGTTAAACGGATTTACTGTTAACCTTGAACGCACCGTCGGCATATTTGATGATACGTAACATGTGGACAGTGGCCACAGGCCAGGAAGTGGCTTTCTGGGGAAGTGAGGTGGTTCGCAGCCTTGGGCTTGGGTCAGGGACGTTAGGGTTACCCGGGGAAGCAGGGAGTCCAAATTTGAAGGGGCGTTATGTGGGTCAACCTCTCAGTCTTACCCGTGTCACCTGTGTGTTATCCTCTCTTCTTTGATATGAAACCCCGTATTAATTACTCGTAAGTTAACCTACATAATATTTTAATAGGAATCCTTACGTTCCCAGTTGAGCTGGTCAAAATGAGAGTGCTTCTCTCTGAACAGTCAAGTTGTGAGTTCGATCACCGCCAGTGATAAATATTTCTCACAACTATGTGTTTTTTCTCGAATTAGCTGTCCCTCTTTCTGTCTCAACTCTCTTTGATATCACACTTGATATTCTCAGCTTTTTAATGGAAATACCGTTAAATAGCAATCATTGCAATTGCAAAAGTTTACAGGAACATGAAAACTGAGGATCATAACTTTATTGATGTTCGTAATTGCTTGAATATCAGGTACTCATTTGAGGTGTTCATTTGCATTATTTTTCTAATGAAAACGAAAGTATTGTGCAATAAACCGATTTCAGTAGCTTGATCGATAAGGCGGTGGACTTGTAAACTGGAGGTCGGTGTTTCAAGTCTCGCATTTAGCGCAGATTTAGTAAAGCGAGTTTGAGTAGTTGTGATATCACGAAAGTGATTAACACAAATTAATATAATAATATTCTATTTAAGTTTAACACGAAATTGTTGTGTAATAATTGCTTACCTATTTAACGTCTCATCATAATACATATCTTAAATTAACTTCAAGATTAACGTTATAAAGTGTAAGTACACTTTATGGACACTTGAATTTGCTCTTACTTACTTCTGGTGTATAGAACTATAAAGTTGATAAACACCTCTTTAATACATAGATAATAAATAGAAGATAGATCGATAGACCCCATCCTCACTAAAAACAGCATTCATTCCACCGACCCAAGTACCGAATCTTTATGACACCTTGTCTGCCGAACTGCCGAGCTTGAACTAATTGTCTACAATAACGCATGCAAGTCCATCTACTGACGGGCGAATTACACACCCCGTGATCCTTACGTCACTGTGAGCAGCTCAAGTGCTGACTATATTAACATGTAAGTGCTAACTAACGTATGCCGGTCATTATAGTGATAATTAATATTGATAAAGATTATGATATGAGCGGAGAGATACCTATGAGAATGGACATTATTATCCATGCCCATCTCCCGATTCTGCATAAGTTTCTCCCACATAACTTCCGAGGCTATTTATGCAATTTGTTATCCAATGTATGTCCGGATAGTCCTTATGTATGTATATAATTATGTAGGTATGTATGTATGTAGGTATGCATAATACAAGGTGTCCCAAGTTTTTTTTGTTGGAATTTTTCAGATTCAATTGTAGGAAACACTCTAAGACTAAAAGAAGAACAACTCCAGTTCTGAATGCAAATAGGTAGGAAAAGTCAAGCATTAGATATTTAATTGGGAAATTTAGTCAATATAATCATTATAAATATCATAATACACAAAGACATAAGAATCATTTTAACTTCTTTTCCACAAGTTCAAGTTTATTTTACAGGTGAAAACATTTTTTTTCTTCAAGTGAATCTTTTTTCATTTCTTAAAAATTTACCTAAGATTATTTTAGTATTAAAATATCTCCTGGAGTTGATTCTGATTATTATTTTTTTTTTAAATAAAGCTTGAACACTCTTTATATGAATTAGTCATTTGTACTACCTATGTTTATTTGTACTACCTATGTATTAAGTATATGCTTTTATTTATTCGTTTTTAATTCCATGACATGTTTATTGGTTGGTATTCTGCGGGCTCTTCTGCCTGGAAGATTTATGCGTCTGAGAGGATGGTGTTTTTGTCTGGTGGCGGATCGCAAGGAATGTTTGTCTGGTCAGATCTCGAGTTATGTGTCAGGAAGTTGGGAGTTCCGGGCCAGTTGTAATATGAGGAAACTCTGTATGGTCTGGAGTGTTGCCGCCTTCGTGAGTGGGTCGTTGGATTGAGTTTCCTTCTCAATGCTTTTCCTAAGAAAACTAAAATTAATTCATTTGTATCATGAGCGGCTGGGGAAAATGTTTTGGGGTGAAACTAGACCAAAACATAAACTTCCTCCTGAATTAAGCTAAAATGGGATTTAAAGAGTCGTTTTTTTAGTACCTAACGAGTTTAGGTAAACAATGCCAGGCCAATCATAATAATTATAGATTAATTTTTCGAGAAAAGGGTAGTGATTTTCATGCTCTACGAGATAGGACATGAAAAAAAAAACTCTTTTTTTCCCTTTCGTCTGCGGGTGCAGGAGTTCCGCAGCTCCTTAGCACCGACCGCACTTGATCTGTATAATCATGTTTTTGGGCAACACATTTATATGATTAAAATATTTAAAGAAAGACAAATTTAATTTATATAAAAGATATCCAAACAGACCTCAGTAGCTCGATCGATAAGGCGGCAAACTTGTAATCTGGAGGTCGGTGGTTCAATTCTCGAGTTCGCAAAAATTTAGAAAAGACAGTTTGAGTATTTGTGATATCACAATTTTGATTGACACAAATGAATATGATAACTATAGAAATCCCGAAGTAATGTATCACACGGTCCCGGGATCTCCTAATAGGTCTTGGGAGGATAGGTTTTTAGTGGGTAAAAATGCCACACCCCAAGGAGTGAGGTGGCTGGGTGGCTTCAGAAGATTTTCCTTTTTCCTCTCCTCATAAATAATAATAAATAAAAAAATAGATACCCAAAAGTATCTTCTTTTTTTAGGTAACTTACAGTATACTACAAATCTCAATTAATGTTGTTTAAAATGTTCCCTGGGATTGAACTCGCGTACTTCTACTTACCAGTCAAACGCCTCGGGTGATTTGATCCCAGGTCTCATCTCCACTGATTAATGTTTTTATCACTAGATCCTCCTATATTGCTGGTCGTTCCTGTCCGTGTTGCCATTTGGCCTCAACGTCTATCTCTTCCTCGCCCTTCTCCGGGATAATTGCTTTTTTATGGCACCAACATCTCGTGCGCATGCGCAATCAAAGCACTGATTGTTGTCCGGTATATCTTTTGATTGAAACCGCTGCCGTGATTAGCACTTGTTGTTGCTGGCTTCAATTTGAGAGTGAAGTGATTGGCTGGAATAGAAGTGGTAATTGTTTCGGATTGAATTTGCCTCTGTGATTTTTTTTGTGCCGATTCAAGATAGACGTTTCTATTCTGATGATGAGGACCACATAGTAGAAAGCTCTCCTCTCACTTTCAAAATGTCCCTTTCGTCCGTCATATCTCTTTGAATGCAATATATTTAAATCAGTATAAACAGAAAAGTGAGAAGTTGTACTTTCTATTCTGATGATGAGAACCACATAGTAGAAAGCTCTCCTCTCACTTTCAAAATGTCTCTTTCATCCGTCATATCTCTCTGAATGCAATATATTTAAATCAGTATAAACAGAAAAGTGAGAAGTTGTACTAGATGTACATGAATATCAGGACAGCTGTAGAAATGAAAGTAGAAGGTTCTCCGAGTGACAGTGCTTTCTAAAACAAAGCCGAGATAAGGTACTTTTAAAGTTGAATGTTTTGCCTAATCGTTTCTGTCTCTCTTTGTCTCGTTCTCTCATGGTTTTTCTTCGCATCTCGCCGAAACTTTTGATAGGTAAGGTATACGGATCAGTTAATATAGGTGTCTGCGTTTTCAATAGGTTGGTAACTTTATCGAACTATGATTGTAACTCGTCTCTGTATCACCCCTACCCCTGTTCCAATTGAAAACAAAAGAAGTCGGTGACTGTTCTTACTCTTCTTCTGTACACTTTTTGTACTGCAATGTCCTTATATATTAACTGCTGCAGCGTCATTAAAAAAAAAAAAAAAAACTCTAAAAAAATCGGATCACTCAAATTTCAAGAATTAGAAAGAAAGAAAAAAGATACCGCATAAAGCTTGTGAAACCGCATGAAGTTTCTGTGAAACCGCACACATCTTTAGACCTAAATTTGCTGCTCGGAAGTAGCTGTTATTACAGATTGTCGTAGCACTTCCTCGTCCAATGCGGTCGATGGCAACTGTTGGATAATGCCAGGATTACGTGGCCGTTAATTACCTTCCTTGTTCTTACCATACAGTTATTATTAATTAATGAATAATAATACTTATAATCTATTTTGTGCGTGGTATGGTGTGATTTGCCATTATAGAAGATACGTAGCATTACCATCTTATGTTAATCTTGGAGGTTCATGCGTCATTTCGAAGTAATATCATGCTTGATAATTGTGATGTCCATCCATACCCCATACCTACTTACTTTTTGTGTCAATTGAAATCAACAATGATAAATACCTATAGCCAGCCTCCGTGGTGTAACGGTTGTGACTACTGCCCATTCTCGAGAGATCCCGTGTTCGATTCCCGGTGGGAGCAGAATTTTGTAACAGAAAATTATGTTTCCTCCGAATACATGAGGCTGGTATTTCCGGCCCTACCCAGGCTGGGTGCGTTTTATGTGGGTATAGCTGTTACAATCCCCAGCGAATGGAGAGTACAATCACCGTACTGCTGACTATCTCATATCAGAACGTCTAAACCAAATAGAATCAAAACTGGTCACAAAAGATCTAATTAGGTCGCGCAGTGTTAATTTTAAGGTTTTCACTGAAAACCCTGCAACCATATGAGGTAATAATAATGATGCATAAATAATAACAAGTGTTACATGTGCTTCATTATTTTGAAATAATTGCAATTATGTCTTTTAAAATAAATAAACGCCCTCTTAAGACGGAGCCCCATGATCCGTAAGGGGTGCCGAAGGGCTTATTATTATTATTACATGTGCTTAATGTTGGGTGATTTTGAGCTGTCTTCCTGGATGCACAGAAACTATGTCCTAGGCACCGTGACATTATTTTGTAACAGTGAGCATTGATCTTGTTGGACGTTGGACCAACAATATTTCTGTAAGAATTTCATTTTGTCTCCGCATTGGCTGGCTGCTCTGCTGAGGATTTTTCATTATTTCTCTCTTTATTACTTGGATTCGCCATTTCTCTGACTATCTACTCGTATAATGTAATTGCTTCATTCTACTGTTTTTCATGTTCATTAAATCCTGAATTCCTTAATTACATAGTTATGTATTAAAATAAAACACATGATTATAATCACTATAAGGAGAGCCAAAAGAGTAAGTCGTTTTCAACTATGTAGAAGTATTATTGAAAACTGAGGAGAAGGTAAAATACCTACTTGATTTTTTACAACAGGTTTTTTTTTCGAGTCAGGAATGTGAACTTGAGTTGAGATTTTTTTTGTAAAACACAAGACTTTAATTTCATATGAAGGATGCAATTGCTGCACTTGCTACAACCCTGATTGTTGCTGTTGCTACATGTTGCCTTGCTGCACAGTGCTACACCCTGATGTTGTTGCGTTGTTGCACATGCTACATGTGTCTTGCCATTTGCCTTGCACGTGCTACACCCTGATGTGTTGCTGTTGCTCATGTTGCCTTCTGCACATTGCTACACCCTGATGTGTTGCTGTTGCTACATGTTGCCTTGCTGCACATTGCTACACCCTGATGTGTTGCTGTTGCTACATGTTGCCTTGCTGCACATGTGCTACACACCTGATGTGTTGCTGTTGCTACATGTTGCCTTGCTGCACATGTGCTACACCCTGATGTGTTGCTGTTGCTACATGTTGCCTTGCTGCACTAGTGCTACACCCTGATGTTTGCTGTTGCTACATGTTGCCTTGCTGCACATTGCTACACCCTGATGTGTTGCTGTTGCTACATGTTGCCTTGCTGCACATTGCTACACCCTGATGTGTTGCTGTTGCTACATGTTGCCTTGCTGCACAGTGCTACACCCTGATGTGTTGCTGTTTGCTACATGTTGCCTTGCTGCACAGTGCTACACCCTGATGTGTTGCTGTTGCTACATGTTGCCTTGCTGCACAGTGCTACACCCTGATGTGTTGCTGTTGCTACATGTTGCCTTGCTGCACAGTGCTACACCCTGATGTGTTTGCTGTTGCTACATGTATTGCCTTGCTGCACAGTGCTACACCCTGATGTGTTGCTGTTGCTACATGTTGCCTTGCTGCTCAGTGCTACACCCTGATGTGTTGCTGTTGCTACATGTTGCCTTGCTGCACAGTGCTACACCCTGATGTGTTGCTGTTGCTACATGTTGCCTTGCTGCACAGTGCTACACCCTGATGTGTTGCTGTTGCTACATGTTGCCTTGCTGCTCAGTGCTACACCCTGATGTGTTGCTGTTGCTACATGTTGCCTTGCTGCACAGTGCTACACCCTGATGTGTTGCTGTTGTTGCTGTACAACTGTTTTGGCCATTGCCTTTGCTCAGTGCTACACCCTGATGTGTTGCTGTTGCTACATGTTGCCTTGCTGCCAGTGCTACACCCTGATGTGTTGCTGTTGCTACATGTTGCCTTGCTGCCAGTGCTACACCCTGATGTGTTGCTGTTGCTACATGTTGCTTGCTGCACAGTGCTACAACCCTGATGTGTTGCTGTTGCTACATGTTGCCTTGCTGCACAGTGCTACAACCCTGATGTGTTGCTGTTGCTATATATTGCCTTGCTGCATAGTGCTACACCCTGATGTGTTGCTGTTGCTACATGTTGCCTTGCTGCACAGTGCTACACCCTGATGTGTTGCTGTTGCTACATGTTGCCTTGCTGCACAGTGCTACACCCTGATGTGTTGCTGTTGCTACATGTTGCCTTGCTGCACAGTGCTACACCCTGATGTGTTGCTGTTGCTACATGTTGCCTTGCTGCACAGTGCTACACCCTGATGTGTTGCTGTTGCTAATATTGCCTTGCTGCATAGTGCTACACCCTGATGTGTTGCTGTTGCTACATGTTGCCTTGCTGCACATTGCTACACCCTGATGTGTTGCTGTTGCTACATGTTGCCTTGCTGCTCATGCTACACCCTGATGAGTTGCTGTTGCTACATGTTGCGTTGCTGCACAGTGCTACACCCTGATGTGTTGCTACTTGTTGCCTTGCTGAACAGTGCTACACCCTGATGTGTTCCTGTTGCTACTTGTTGCCTTGCTGCACAGTGCCACACCCTAATGTGTTGCTGTTGCTACATGTTGCCTTGCTGCACTGTGCCACACCCTAATGTGTTGCTGTTGCTACATGTTGCCTTGCTGCACAGTGCTACACCCTGATGTGTTGCTGTTGCTACATGTTGCCTTGCTGCACAGTGCTACACCCTGATGTGTTGCTGTTGCTACATGTTGCCTTGCTGCACAGTGCAACACCCTGATCGATGCTGTTGCTTCATCTTGCCTTGCTGCACAGTGCTACACCCTGATGTGTTGCTGTTGCTACATGTTGCCTTCCTGCCCAGTGCTACACCCTGATGTGTTGCTGTTGCTACATGTTGCCTTGCTGCACAGTGCTACACCCTGATGTGTTGCTGTTGCTACATGTTGCCTTGCTGCACAGTGCTACACCCTGATGTGTTGCTGTTGCTACATGTTGCCTTGCTGCACAGTGCTACACCCTGATGTGTTGCTGTTGCTACATGTTGCCTTGCTGCACAGTGCTACACCCTGATGTGTTGCTGTTGCTACATGTTGCCTTGCTGCACAGTGCTACACCCTGATGTGTTGCTGTTGCTACATGTTGCCTTGCTGCACAGTGCTACACCCTGATGTGTTGCTGTTGCTACATGTTGCCTTGCTGCATAGTGCTACACCCTGATGTGTTGCTGTTGCTACATGTTGCCTTGCTGCACAGTGCTACACCCTGATGTGTTGCTGTTGCTACATGTTGCCTTGCTGCACAGTGCCACACCCTGATGTGTTGCTGTTGCTACAAGTTGCCTGTATTGCGTCTAATTGTCCACGGTGAATTCCGAATAGTGTTTAGTTTCTTTAATATGAAGTGAATTTCTGGCATTTGAACGTCTGGCTTTGTTTCACGTGATGTTTTGCTTCTTAATAACAATTTAATTGATTTGACCGTTGGTTCCATTGCGTCTAATGACTCTGCTGCTGTCGGACCTATGGCCCAATAGTAATTTGCTTTGCGATCAACCACCTTCCAACAGGGTTGCCTAAAATTTCTTGTCATCGTACAATGGTGCCGTCATGGTAGCCACTGTATAGTGAGGCAAGTACTTCGGATATCCAATCCTATCATCCGCCAGACGAGAGGAGAATCATCACACCTGATATTATTGTTAAGGGCCCCCAGAACCATACCAATTTTATGGATGTACTTGAGACGATTCTTAACCGAAAATTTATTTCTAAATAAAAAAAACTTCATCCATTCCATGACCTTCTGGTATCGACCCAAGGATAAATGCAGCATTACCCTTCTGAATGGTCAGGCCAAATCTTTGGGCAAGAAATTGTTTAGATCGGGGTTCACCCGTACATCTAAACAATTTCTCACCCAGTTAGCTCAGCCATTCCTTTGAGGCAACACGCACCCATGGTCTCTACCGAAGATAGAACCATGTTATGTCTCCTGAAAGATTTCATGTTTTACCGCTAACAGGCGAGACAGGAATTGTTTGAGACGAGGCCAGGCCATGCCTTATTTCCTCTTCTGAGACAAAGTCGGACTCGTCTCGAAAAAAATATACACGACCTGAGAAATATCGTCAGTTAGCCAATCGAGTTCTGTTTGGTGTGATTTTACGAGTGGATGGGTGCCCCTCGGACCCTACCCGAAGATTATGAAGAGTACGAATTTTACTGATTCTTAAAAAAACTAGGGGGATTGAGGCTATTGCCAGCAGGTGCCCCCTTCCAATCGCCCAACAGGGGTGGATGGAGGGATCTTACAAAAAAAAAGGTCTATTTCACTATTCATGCGTTAATCCCTGTTGATAGTCCCCCAGTCAGAACACAATAAACTAAGCACTCTCATTAACATCTGTACCTCGGACGTGAGAAACCGCTCTATCAATGTTTGTTTTCAGCCTGTCCGAAATATGAAAGAATTAATTAAAAGAGAATTTTTACGAGTTGATTAATTTTCTTTGCTCTGTCTGATGGCTTGCCCTCTCCTCCGCTTCCTCCTCCTTGAACTTGATGTGTGTGAAATTTCGTGTCCGAGCGTACTGGGTGGTTCAACTGGTGTGGAGAAGTCTGGCTGGGGGACGTTGAACAGGGAGAAGACCAGTGTCTCGCTAGAGGACTATAAACAGAGAACAGACTAGCCAACCCTTACAAGCCAGGCTAGCTTGCAGTTTCCTAAGGGTTTAATGTCTTAAAAAGAAAAGTCGATGTCCTCATGATGGTTGATCGCACATAGAAATATGTGGTTCAGGACGAGCCAACTTTGAAATAAAGTTAGCTGGAGACCATCACTCACCCCTCCAGCTGTAGACAAGCTGGCTACAACAACAACAACAACAACAACTGGTGTGGAGTGTCTCCCTAGAGGACTATATACACATCCGATAACGGTCTAGCCAACCCTAATAAGTGAGGCTAGCTTGCAGTTTCCCTGTGTTTTATTGGCTTCTGAAAAAAAGCCCATCATCAAGTTCTTTTGAAGTAATGTTCTCCAACAAACGGTTCCGAATGCAGGTGTTTTAAAGCGAGAGGAAGGGTTTAGTGGATAGGTGTTGTGCACTGTTACCAGCACAAATCTGTGTTCAGCAAAAATTCAGCCATTCTGTGAATCTTAAAATTGTAGAGATCACGTGTTCGGAATCCAGCCGGGACATGACAAGGTATCGTCCCATTTGGGATTTTTACCACAGTAATAATACGTCTTGGGCTTACTGCAGTATAAATAAGGCGATATTATTATTATTACTATCCATGGCTTTGAATCCCTATCAATGCAATACTTTTTATTTACTTGAGACCACATAATAGCAAAACTAGATCCTTACGCTACCTGGATTACTAGCGCGTTAACCACTTGACTACCAGTGCCAGATATACCCTGTATGTACGTGTACTTAGATATTGCAGTAAGTATTTCTTCTTTACGTCTTGTATAGTAAGTAAAAGCGGATGTACGTAAATTATTTTCAAAACTCGATAGAGATGAGAAGGTGAGCACATTGCTTAGAGGCGATAGCAGTCGTCAAACTGACGTTTGTAAAACACAGATAATGCGGACACTGATCTAGCTGTGTGCTGTGTTCAATTCAACCATTTCTGTAGTAAAAATTGCAGTTTTTGAAATTCATGTTAAACTTTTCGCTGGTTGAAAGTACATGGAATAGATGGGAACTATGTTTTCCGTTCCCTTACACTCTGCTGTGCTGTTTCTTCCTTTGTATAGGCGTTCTTCACACCTCGACCGAGGTGTTTGATAAATGTGTCAATAGAAAAAATTGTTGGGCATCAGGCTTCTGACCTGTGGGTGTAGCGTTCATTCTCCAACGTTTCTTTTACCATCTTAGTGATTCGAGGAGTGAGTTTTTACCCTCCAATTGCTGGAAGCTCACAAGCTAGCAAAACCCAACATGAATTTCATCCAGCCTGAACCGTACTGGGAATACATGTTATATTAATAATAGCACTCTTTAGTGGAATGTAACCACTAGGCGAAGTTAATGCTCAAAGCATTTTCTACCACCTAACCCTCAGGGTCTTATTAATAATGTCATAAACTCAAATTAATGAGGAAAATTTCATGCACTGGGTTGAAATCGAACCAACGGATCCTTACGCTACCTGGATTACAGGACTAGCGCGTTAACCACTTGACTACCAGTGTACGGTATTCATTACTATTCATATGCGGCAAGTTTCAGAAAGACCATCCTTTAAATTGGACTCAAAGAATATACGGCTTTTCCGTATCTTCTTTGCAATCCAACTTTATAATTTAGCCCGAAGCGTTTGCTTTGCGTTCACTTTGCATGGACTGTGTTCAGTTAATCAGTTGGCAGCGGACCCAAGGAGGGCCACAGTTTGAGCACCACTGCAGGTCTAGGTGAAGGACCTTCTGGCTGGAAGGGCAAAGTTCTCACCGGTGTTGCAATCTCCAGGGAAAGTGGAAGATCCTGTCCTCTTGAATCGGATGAGTGCAATTCCTGAACTCTCCTTGAGTTGAGTGTGAGGGTATCCTTGAAGTTAAGTGTCAAGCCTATATAGCAGCTAAAAACTTACGTTCTAATTTCCACTTAATTTTGGTCATTAATTTGAGTTTGTAACCACACAATAATAAGGCTCTGAGGGTTAGGTGGTAGAAAATGCTTTGAGCATTAACCTCGCCTGGTGGTTACCTTCCTCTAAAAAGTGTTATTATATTATTATTATGTTCGCTAAAATTTCGATGGTTTGTGGTTTGAGTCCCAAGCACGGCAAATTCTAGTAAGGCTGGTTAGAGTTAGAGGAATTGTAGTGTACGAAAGTAAGTGACACCTAATTGATCTTGTTGGTCTGTTATCTCATCAATCATAGTAAATTAAATATGAACAGTTATGAACAGAGCACTTTCACGAATTCACTTGACACCTAAATTGTAATTCGATATTTTTCTGTGATATTTGAGTAAAATAAGAAACAATTACATCTCGCGGTAATTTGATTCGACAAGATAGTTTTCATGATATTCAGGTCAAGAAGATCTAATTGACCTGCTCAGACCAACACAGCTAACACTATACTAAACAGCTCAGTTTAGGTCAAATATTAAGAAGAGAAACAAGACATAATATTAAAATCGAAGCAAAAAAATATATTTTTTATACAAAAACGAATTCGATATTACTTCCGATTTCTAATATTAGAAATTTCTCGGAAGTAATAGAATATTTTGGGTGGAAGAGATTGCTGTCCGTCATTGAGGTAGTACACAGTTTTTCTCTTGAATTTATTTTATGGAGAAAAAATGATTCATTGGATTTTTCCTTTTACTTCAATTTTATTCGTCTAAACAATGATTAAAATTGTGTTCCTTGTATATTTATTAGGTTGCTGGTTTGTGAATTTCCAGCGAATGGGTTAAAGCTTAAACCTAGCCATCTCGAAGAAGCTAGATTTTAAACAGACCTCGATAAAAGAAAAATGATCTTGTATTGACTCCATTTGACCCACACAATATTTTTGCACTCAGCCTGAGTCAAACCCGAGACCAGGAGGTTGAGATTCAGGTATGCTAAGTGCAGAGTGTTTCTCAACACCCCGGTAAGTCATCAGTTGAGCTATAGAGTGTTTCTCAACACCGCGGTAAGTCATCAGTTGAGCTATTATCACCTGTGAGGTTGTGTCAGGGGAGTTGCAAAGTGAGATCATCATGATTTTATCATCTCAGCATATAATTTATGCATTGCAGCGCTGTGTTGCAGTGGTAGATGCATCTTGCAGTCTCTCTCAAGGACTGTTGATTGCATTTTTTTTTACACACCATTTTTTGGTCCTCGAAGATATTCAGAGATTGCCATAGGCAATAACCCCGCCCTTTAGTTAGGATATATGTATATATTTTGTTTATTTTCTTTTCCTGTTTATATTAATTTTGTCAATTTTGTTTTTTTTATTTTTTATTAATTTTTACTATTATTTGTTTGTATAGAATTATGTTCTTCTAATAAAGAATTTCATAATATTCCCGACAGCAGACAGCAGTAACTGAATGGAGAATGCTTGAGACTGCACACTCGTTACTTCGAGATCGTTGGTTCGAGTCCCGAATATTAATAAGTCTGCAGCGTGTCAGTGATTGTGACATGGCAACACCAGTAACAGAACTTTATAATTACGTATAGATGGTATTATATTATGACTTTTAAGTCTATTTTATAAACTTTCGCATTTATAAGTATAAAATTACCTATATAGAATTATCAATAATGGGGCTCAATAGTCCTATTCGGGCAGTATAAATAAGGCGATATTATTAATATTGGGTCTTTCACATTAGCTCGTCGGCCGCGCCTGCCCTACGCCACTGCAACAATAATTCATACTCGATAATTTATTTACTTCGTACCTGATCGGAGTCGAAAATTTTGGCCACATTCAATGCTATCGGAAATAGTGCCCAGAGTCACCAATATGGTATTGTGTAGCTCGTAGCATACCCGGCATACCTTAGCTGTTAGCATGTCAATGGGATGTTCTCTGTCATGCTTTGGTACGACCTTGTGCTCGTTATACAGGGTCCGCCAGCGTTACCTGATGGTTTTAGAAATAATGGTACACATGCTATTTTTGAGGTATAATAGTCAAATGTATTTTTAAATGAAGTCAACAAAGTAAAGTTTACAATGTTTAATGTTTTGTTGCTCTCATGTTCACTTGTGGAATACAACGTTAGTCAAATGCCGACCCTCGTTTTCGATACACTCATCTACCCTGTGTGCAAAATTCGCCATCACTTTCTCCAGCATGTTTCGGGGTATGGAACAAATTTCTCGTTTGATGGCACCTTTCAACTCATTTAGAGTGCTTGGCTTTTCCATGTACACTTTATTCTTGAGGTACCCCCACAGAAAGTAGTCGCATGGTGTGAGATCCGGCGAGCAGGGTGGCCAGTCAACATCTCCTCTCTTGGATATGACTTTTCCAGGGAATAATCTCCTTACTTCGGCAATGGATTCATTGGAAGTGTGACAGGTCGCTCCATCTTGTTGGAAGTAAACTTGACAACGACTCAGGCGGCGGCGACGCAATTCCGGGACAAGATATTCACGTAACATAATCTGATAGCGCTCAGAATTTACAGTCACTGCTCTTCCACCTTCTTCAAAAAAATAGGGGCCTATTACACAGAATTTTCCCACTGCAGCCCACACTGTGACCTTATCAGAGTGCAACGGTTGTTGGTGCAGCTCCTTGGGGTTATTCTGTGCCCAATACCGACAGTTCTGTTTGTTTACTGCCCCATTGAGATGGAAATGATCTTCATCGGACATAAGGAGCGTGATGTCTGGGTTTTCGTCCAACATTTCCCTCATTTTGTTTGCGAAAAGAATCCTTCGCATGATATCCTGCGGTTTGAGCATCTGTACAGTAACAATTTTGTATGGATGAAAATTTAGATCGTGCAGAATGCGTCGAACAGAAGTGTTTGACAAGCCAAGAGCCTGAGAGTGTTGCTTAGCAGATCGGCGTGGACTGTTCAGAATTGCATGACGTACAGCCTCGACGTTTCCAGGTGTTCTAACACTTCTTGCACTGCCTCCTGGCTTCTTTTTCAAAGCAGAACCGGTCTCACGAAAATTCTGAATCCATTGCAGAATGGTGTTGCGAGTAGGAACCTTTCCACGGGGGCTAATGTGGAAGTGAGAACGAAATTTTCTTTGTGTCACAGTCACAGAATCACCATGTTTAAAAAA
>CM044959.1:15225464-15324699 GCA_024516035.1 Bactericera cockerelli | reverse complement strand
ATACAAACCTCTCTTGTTCTGAGCCGCAAATGTTTTGGGTTCCCATTGTTCTCTTTTCGAAGTAAAATGACTAGAGGAAGAGAACAACAAGCATTTACATGAGATCGGGGTGAAACTTTGCGGCTTATATCATTACTGATTTTTCTTTTCTTTTTAAACTGGACACACTAAGGCCCGTATTTTTGAACGACCCTAAAACAAATTTAGTGTGAGTGGTCCGGATACGCATGCGCAGTGAATCATATCAGCCACAGAGACAGAATTTATTTTGAACTTAAGTCTTGAACGCTTCTCACAAATCTTGAGCGCTGCTCAGCGCATGAGCAGAAAGCAGTCGATCACAACATTTTCCCATTTCAGCCAGAAAGATGTATATATAAATATACATAAACAGCACGTTTCTTTGCATTTCCAATCAGCTGACCCTAAAAATGAATGAAATTTGTTGAAATTCTGAAGTGTCGGAAATCGGCACTTTACAACTGCCGGTGATTTCTCATCGGTATTTTTGAAATTCGTGAAGACACAATATAATATTTTTTGGAAGTGATTTTACTTCCTTAATATTATTGTATTTTATTTATTTAACAAATATATAGCCTTTTCAACAAATTTCATAATTATTATACTGGCAATATTCGAGAATCAAACAAAACGCTAATTTTGCACCGCCAAGAAAGAAAGAAAACCTTTTTTATATACCTACGTATCCACGTATTTACTTTGGGAAGACAAACATCTTTCAAGAGATATCCTTAATTTTGAATGGCCTAATAGAACCTGAAGGACCAGCAAGACATCTGATGAAGAAAAAAGTTTGCTAACAAGTAGTTTGGACAAACTAATTTACAATAGACATGTTGTATAATTATATTGAAAGTTAAATATTTGTCATTATTAATAATATTCTAAATATTAAAAAAAAATATTTTAATATATGTATCTTTTAATCAAGTATCTGCAAAAAAATTTTTTTTACTGTACCCTCCTCATTTTAGGACAAAGGTAGCATTTACCTATCTCGTTTTTTTCATATTACGACGGGGGTTTTACCCTCCGATCGTAGGAAACATACAAACTTTCTACCCACATTAACTTCAGCCAGCCTGGGTTGGGCCGAAATGCCAGCACCACGAAGTCTTCACCCGGACGTTGTTGATTAACTTTGGTAGTCCCACGAGAACAGGTGCATTCACCGCGCTATCAACGCTGGCTCTATCTGGTTTATTTGTGATGTTATATCACAACGTATGTCAGGTGGTTGACGAAAGTTCAAGTAACATATTCATTTTTTATTCTCGTATGTCACAAAGAAATTTAAAACTATTAATTCTACCAATACTCATTTTTCCACACCAGATATTAGTGAACCACGTAACATCCAAAATACAGATATAAAAAAGTCTAATTCCTCCGGAATTCAAACTCAGCTCACTTCAATGTAAGTCTGGTGCGCTAGACCACTCGGACACTGTGACTCCTGACACCGTCGAGCATAAAAAGTCTTTGAAGGGCTTGGGAAATCATGAATAATGAGTACATTTGGTAGATAACTGTGTAGAAAATAAGTAAAATGCAGAACATTGAAAAGAGAACATTGGATAGTGATAAAACAATGAATTAACATTTTTCTTTATTAATAAATTAATTCAATTATTGAACAATAGATAGCACAGTTTGAGTTGGACCGGGAATAGCTAGCATCAAGATTGTCCAAAATTTAAATGGTCACCCATCCGAGTCCTGAATTCGCTGGACGTTGCTTATCATAATCGACAGAACGAAAACTGGTGAATTCAACGTGACATCGACACTAATATCAAGATTCAACGTGCCTGTGAGATATAAATTGTAGGTACTTCTTTCGCTGAGAAGGCTGAGATCGGAATAGTAATAATTATTTTCAAATTGGCTTCCATCTCGGAAAAAACTTGTTTAAAAACTTAAAAAGGATAAAGAAATTTAAAACTATTAAACAAGAAGAATCACCAGACAAAAATTATTTTTGAAAAGATTAGAAAATGTAAACAATAACACAGATGATTTTCACACAGAGGTGAAAATACCCTCTGTGTGAAATGGGCCATATTCACAGAAAAATTGTAATTGCTCGTGAGCAAAGAAAATGTTTGCAAGCTTTATTTTTAGCTTTGTGATGTACATATACCTTTTACTTCCATAGAAACAAAAGCTTTTGATATTTGATAAAAGAAAAAACTCTTTATTGTACTCAAAACTTTTTTATTGTAGATCGAAGCAACTCCTTTGGATTTCGGAAGAAAAAGCATTTCCTTCTTTTGAATGGGGCCCAATATTGCGCCTGTGCGGAAACGGCATCGAGCACTGAGGTTATATAACATAGAGGGAGCCCGATGTATCAAGATTTGCGTTCAAAAGGGACTATCAGCTGATTTCAAAATCAATGCCGGACTTGTAGTAATTTTTCTCTCGCGAAAGAGTGGGTACCTAAACTACCTAATTCTTCTGAAATAATATTTTTACTATTTTCATTCTTACATATTAGTAATTTCTGTCTTTCTTCCTCTTTTACTTTCCTTATTTTCTACTTATTATGTAGTAATATAAGAGTTGGTATCTGACGTGAAAATTAAATATGTTTAGATGTCCGCCTTTACATGAAGTAAACAAAAAATTCAAATAAATTGAACCAATCAGAAGCCGGGATTTGTTGAAAGAGGGACCATCAGCTGTTCAAAGTTGGACGCATAAATTTGTTCAACTCGAGATAGGTAAGGTTCCCTCTATATTATACTAGCGGGCTGTCGCCCGCTTTGCGGGCCGAGGCATGGCCGTGAAAGCAAAAAATCCTTTTTCGTCAATGGCAGGTGTTGTAGTGGGAGTTTCGAAAAATCCCGTCTTATTGCACATCTAGACTATAAGACAAAGCTACCTACCAAATTTCAGCTTCCTAGGACTTACGGTTTGGGCTGTAGAGCGATGATCAGTCAGTGGTCAGTGGTCAGTGGTCAGTGGTCAGTGAGTGTCTTTGACATTTATTATTAAGATGATCTCAGTGGAATCGAGAGATTCATAAGTCACAATTTATATACTTAATTGGCCAAAAAATTTCAAAATCCCGACTGTTGTCCCTAAAGTAGTTTTAGGGACGTTCAAAAATACGGGCCTAAATGTACGCTGTACCGAAGTGTTTGAGAGTAGAGAAGAGATTGTTCCAAGTGTTTAGGAAGAAGATCCTATCATTAGGTTTAATGAGTGCACTGTGCTCAATGCTCGGAAGAGAGAACACCAAGTATGTATGCATTATCTCATGAGGTGTAATTAGATTTGGAAAGTGACTTTGACACTTCTCGAGTTCCTGGTGAGATTCTCATCGCAACGTTTTAGTTTTAGTCCTCCTCGGATATCCACCTCGTCAGGATGTGCTGGATCTAGTAGAATAATATTGCGTAAGACTTTTTTGAAGTGTTGCATCATATAAGTATAAGGCTGAAATTGGCATTTCTCAAGTGTGAGTGTACACTCAAAAAAATCCTATTATTGGAAGATTATCTGTTGAATTTCAACCAATCATAATTTGAATATTATATTTAAGTGTACCATTGAGGAGTGTTTTAATTCCAGCCTGACAGTTCTTTTTCAACAGTGCTCGATATAATCAATCACCGATTCTTGTTGTGATGTCTAGTATCTAGTCGAACAGAACTATCAGAACCTGTGTATCAAGATATAACCAGTGAGTGAGGTCAGTGCTTTTCAATAACCACCCATGAACTGTTCTATATGTTACCCTGAAACGTGTTTTAAGTGTTTTGCATATGTGCATTGATCTGCACAACTTTATCAATATAGAACATCTCGTTCGTTGGATATTTTGATAATGATGTTCAATCTGGCCCACGTTCTTGAATTTACGAGTAAGCAAAGCGGTAGCATGCTAACTCGTAGCAGCTAATGCGTCCAAACTTAGCAATCTTGGAATAAAAAGCGGCCAAGTTGCCTCCGGACTAGACGTAACTTCATTTTGGAGGTAACTTCCAAGACCATCAAGGTGTTTGGACCCCTCCTCACTTGGGACAACTCGAAACTAAAATTATTTGTGGGCCCATCAACGTGGCCCGAGTTTTGAGCCTTGCAGGACTCCTGGACATGTATGTTGTGGTGACACTGGTGGTGCTGTCCGTCAAGTACTTCTTCCACAAGTTCTGTTCCTCTGTAAGTATTAGTGGAGTCGAGCCACTTAAAACATGGGCAGAAAGATACAGTGGACGAGATAAGTGAAATGTTGGATGAAGAGATAATGGAAGAGACATAATGGAAAATACAGAGGTGGTAGTAGAAAAATTGATGTCATTCAGTCTAATGGATTTCTTGAATCGATATCAGTATCAGTATAAACAGAAAAGTGAGAAGTTGTACTAGATGTACAATTGTACATGAATATCAGAACATACCTGGACAGCTGTTTCGAGCTTATTTGCTCTCATCAGCAGTTAATAGTTCTGAATATCCATGCCATCAACTAACCTCTCTATTTTAATCAGTATAAACAGAAAAGTGAGAAGTTGTACTAGATGTACATGAATATCAGAACATACGTGGACCGTGGACAGCTATAATGCGATGATATAAATATTTTTGTCAATTAGGCCGAAATCGGCAACAACAATAATAATAATAATATAATAATAATGCTTTTTCTTTGTGTTATTATGTCACAATTTTAGTGGGTAGCGCAGAATCATAGGACTTTACCACTTTAATTTACAATATCTTGTATTATTTTTTTGCCTATGATTCTGCCACTGGTCGATGCTTCACATCAAAGCAGCTACTCATTTTTCCTCACGAGGTATGAGTGGACCCCGAACATCCAAGTACAGAGCAGAAAAAATCCTCCCCCGCTGGGAATCGAACCCAGTGTGCAATGCCTAGCGCGCTAACTCACTCTGCCACGGTGACTACCGAAATCGGCAACAAATACAACCTAAGTTGACATTTTTTCTATCATAATAAGAATGAAGTAACCAAGTAAAAAAAGAGACTTAAATACCTACTTGGTATTTAGTGTTCTATACATTGTTATTTGCTATGTTATAGTATAGCTTTTGCGACCCATTAAACTTGAGGATATATAGGTTTTCCTATTCTCACATTGAACATTTAAACTTATCTATTTCTCATTCAGGTTACCCTGGCCGACCATAATTCCCTGTCAGATAAAATCTTCACCTGTGTGAGGTTATAGATCAAACATCTCTTTTCTATTCTCGATAACAACATTCAAACTCTTCCTGATCAATATTTCTTTTCTTCAAACAAAGCATCACTTTCAACATTTACGACTTTCAAGTCAATCACATCAAAATCGAGCGCTCAACGAAACACAAAGTCAATTCAAGAAATGACTTCTCATATTATGAGCAGCGGAGACTCGCAACATCATGTCGTTCATCAAATCTAGAAGCGTCTCATGACAAAGACGATGTTCCAGTTCATTCACCTAAAGATAAATCATTTTCATTATTATTTCTAGAATTTTAAAATTGTGTTTTATATGTTGGAAATATCATCTACTTTGTTTCTGTGCTCAACGTCCAAGATTGTGCGTTGATGCTTTGGCTCATGCACAAGGAATTCATTAACTAGATGTCGAGGAAATCTATAGAGGGCCTAGAATAGCTTAAAAGTAGAAATTAAATTAATTAATGTAAAGAAGGCACTAAAGCCTTAACACTCTAAACCCACATAGTTAGCAGAATGTAGAAATCGCACTTTGAGGACAAAAATTCACAAGGCGAACCTTTTGTGGTGAAATATCGTATCTTTTATACAACTAAATTACCGAACCAAGATAATACTCGTATATCTAATATGAAAGACAATTTGCTATCCTTGTCTAATAATATCCGTCTCAGATCTCATAGGACCTAAGATTACTAGGAGACGTTGGTTCCTTCTAGAGTTTACCCTATTTTTCGTAGGAAATAGGGGAGAACATTTCATAGCTCTAAATAATGTTAATTGGAGTAATTGGGAAAAATGGACAAGAGTCTCCTTCACTGACTCAGGGAATATTTCTGATCTAAAGATAAATTTCCGAGTATTGGTGTTTAGTGGTACCCCCTGAAGCCCCTCCTATCCCTTAATGAGTAAACTATTTCTGTGAAAATTGAATAAATTGAGCACACACGTGATGTCAAATTTATAGGCTCGCTTTTTTACGATTTTCAACGCAAAACAACGAGATTATAAAAGAAAGCCGTTCGGAATTTTCATGTGCGCTCTGCCGTTTGATAGTGGACGCTTGCCAAATAATGTGTTCGGAATGTCGTGCTGCGAGCTCTCGGAACTGGCAGAGAATTTATCCAGTGCATTCACCGGGTCAAATATTTGTTAAGAAAAGGCGTTGAATTTTTTTCGATAGTTGATGAACCCACCGCCATAGTTTCATGAAACACAGAGAAAAACTGGGGCGTTTTTAGGTGGTTGAGCTGACGGGAATGGTGCACCCGAGGGGGAAATATACCACACCCTTACACTATGTCTATGTGTCAAGCACTTGCTTTGCACTGTACCTGTGGAGATTATTACAGCAAATTTCCTCCTCACAATCAAAGAAAAGATTGTTAACTGATAAAGTAGGACTTTTCCTCTTAACTTGGAATGGCTCACTCCCTTCCACAGGATTATTGGAGAATTAATTAAGGTTTTTTTTTAATTTAGGTGTTTTAACAGCGATGGTCATTTGCACCGTTTCCTAGTTTAGATCTTTCTTAATAAACGAGATCTCTTAAGGTATATCATTAGATAGTCAATCGGTCAATCCCGTCTTTGCTATCCTCAAGAGAAAGAGGAGTAAGTAGGGATGCGCGAATAGGGCCAAGAACAGGGCAATCCAAGATGTGTAAAACTGTGAGTAGTGGTAGTCAGTCCACTTTCAACCTTTAATACATAGTCAAGTATACTAAATACCAAATCGATGCGATTATTTAAACTGAAAAAAAAAAAAAAAAATTCCAATGCTCCTCACATCATGACACTTGAGTGAATCTTGATAGTGTGTTGTGTGAAATTGTGTAAACAACTATAATTTTGATCAAAATCAAGCTCCTAATATTTCAGCACCAGTTCCTATGATTTCTCTGGACGAAACATAGATCAAGTGTAGCTTAAGGTCTTTTCTATTTTACGATGTGGGTGTTCAATTACTTTTGGTAATTTAAGACTTGTTCATGTGGACTAAAATAAATAAATTATAGCAAGCCGGGATTCCAAAGGCAAGATTTGTGAGCAATTGAGCATTAGTATTCAAGAAAATAATGTAGATTGGAGAGCATGTTTTCGAACATAGACAGTTTTTTTTTCGGTAACTTGGGACTAAATATCGTCTCCAGTACTATATTTTTACAAATACATATTTCCTCAAACTTCACATTACTTGGAATCGTACCCAAGATACAGGCGCTATTTCCTCTCTGTATGGCGAGAGATTTTTTTTTTTTTTGTTGAAACATTGGCATTTGAAGACCATTCGCCCCGCGTTGCTTTCGGCTGTAATGGTTTCGAAGCATGCTTCAGTGTTGCATACTACATGTTGCCTCCGTGGAATCCTAACTTGACTTTTATGTACTTCTCATTTATGTTTCATCAAGCCTTCCTCTGTCATTTTCTGCATGATTTGTGTTACTTGATGTTTCTGTCTGTTAATCTTACCCGTTGCATGCTGGGACGCTATGTCCCCTTGTGTTGTGTGTTTTCTGTAGAAGCAAACGTTTGCCAAGAGTGATGCCGCGAGGAAGCGCAACGTCACCTCCGAGGAGCCTGTGCCTGCCTCCATACCCATCAAAGAACTGGTAAGTCCAAACTGGAAGAAGATATAGTTGTAAGGAAAAGGTGGTATGCAAGAAAGAATCTTGGTAAAAAAAATAAGTTTTTTTTCATTTTTAATTTGCTTGCTTATTTATGCCTGCTTTTAAATTGGTAAATCTAACTTGACATAAAATATCGAATCTTTTTATAGAATAGAATAGAATAGAATAGAATATACCTTGTTTATACTGCCGAGGTAAGACTGAAAAGTCCCTTTACTCCAGCAGTCATATCATACTATATCTAAAGAAAATTCTAAAAAAAACAGTTGTGATGCAGGTTTCCTTTTTCTTTTTTTTTAAACAATTTTTATATATGTTTATTCTACAGCAAAGGTTTATAACATCAGGTTTTAGAGCAATTTTGTAGACACCTCTATTGTAATTTTGTAATGCAGGTTTCCTTCGATTATTTTTGTTGTAACCCAATTTTGTTGGGCTGCGGGATGATGCAATTTCAGCAGTGAAATTTCCTCATTATTTGAATATAAAATAAAAACAAGGAAATTGAGATATAATAACACAAAGAAACCAAATACATATACATACGTATGTATGTGAATGTACAATTGTACATATTTTGTTTTTACTTCAACTCTGAAGCAGCAAAAACGAGAAAAGTTTCCATTGATCTTCTCGGTTTAGCCAAATGCGAATGCAGTCACACAGGACTCACAGCTCGGGCAATCTTATAGTGCCTAGATTACTACAGGCAAACGAGACCAAACGAGTTTTCATCCTGAGAACCAGGTTTACACGCGTCATTTGGATCAACATACATAGGACCCGACTACTATACGTATAGACAGTCACTACTCAGAGAACCCACTCAGGAGGCAGTAGTGCCAGAACCAGACAGACGTAGTACCATGCCTTACAATGTAGTACCCGCGAAGTACTTGCAGCTATGAGTGTATTGTTACAGGAGAGTGGTGTTCAATCTGTGCTATCTAAAGCAGGAAAAGTTTTCTCTGCGTCCATGATACGTTGAATACAACAATTCTCATTCCGTCCAGCGAGGCTGGGACTTAGATGGGTGACCATTCTAATGCTAGATGGGTGACCATTCAAATGCTGGATGGGTGACCATTCAAATGCTGGAAGGGTGACCATTCAAATGCTGGATGGGTGACCATTCAAATGCTGGATGGGTGACCATTCAAATTCTGGATGGGTGACCATTCAAATGCTGGATGGTTGACCATTCAAATACTGGATGGGTGACCATTCAAATGCTGGATGGGTGACATTGGGTGACCATTCAAATACTGGATGGGTGACCATTCAAATGCTGGATGGGTGACCATTCAAATGCAGGATGGGTGACCATTCAAATGCTGGATGGGTGACCATTCAAATGCTGGATGGGTGACCATTCAAATGCTGGATGGTTGACCATTCAAATGCTGGATGGGTGACCATTCAAATGCTGGATGGTTGATCATTCAAATGCTGGCTATTCCCGGCCCCACTCATACTTGCTGAGGTTAATTTGAGTAGCTGGTTTGTGAGTTTCCAGCAAATAGAGGGTAAAGCCCCCGTTGTGATATGAACATTTGACCATGAAGTTGAAAGCGACGTTAAAAGCCAAATTATAAAAAGACAAACATTTTAACTGCAGTAAAAGTTATGTTGTACCGAAAAGTAAGAATAGACATGGGATGGAGGGAATCCAAAGCTAATTTGGGAAAAATTTGGTAACGCACCAGGTATGAATCCAACTGTGGACCCAGAAGATCAGAGACACTATGGTTTTGCCTGACTATTAGGTTGCATGGATCGTCTTTCTAAACAAGCTGAATTGGTGATATCTCAAGTAGCTGAGTTGTTGATCACACAGGCGTAAAGTTGCCTACATACAAGCGTAGGGGTGCAATAGTTCTAAATAATGGACGCAGCACATGGGGATTTCTTTTAGGAAAGACCCCCCAGAAATAATGTAAATGCCTGAACACTGTGTGTGGTGACGATGTGAGTAGTACTTCATATTTCCGTGTCCCAGTTGGTGTCGGTTTCTCCAGGGTTAGTTTTGATTGTTTCAAAGAAACTGCTGCAGGACATTGAAAGGATCCGCAACTGGTACATGTATCTCCACTACTCTGGGTCTTGTAGTGCCATTCATGGGAATGGAGGAGTCCTATCAAAATGCTAAATTTCATGTCTTGCATAAATAAATGTCGGAAAATTGAACAAAATCAAAATGTCAGGAAGTGCGGGAAGTCATTGAGCCTATAGTAAATGAGGTTTGTTTTGGGATTCTTTTGTCTCATTCTTGCTGGATAAACAGTGACTTTGTGACACAATTAAGACAACCCTGCCAGGGGTTCAAAATGTTTATGTACCACTGGCGAAGTGTAACAACCGACGTATTCTAGAGAAGCCAGAAGACCAACAGTGCTTAAACTGTTGTCTCCTGATTTATGAAGCTGGTCCGCCTAGTTGAGTGCCAATTACCGCCGTAATCACGGTCAGGCCGCAGCGATTAGACCTCGCCAGGTACAGTTTAGAGTTTAGGTCAGTTCCTACTTGGATATCGGCTCTGCTCTGCTTGCTATGTGTATAGCTTGTATCTGTCTGCTAGCCTGCTAAATGCGCCTGTATTGTCTAAAGCTTCAATAATATATTTCAATTTTTAATTTCTAAAATCATGGCAGTTGAAAGCGACGTTAAACCCCACTTAAAAAAAAAAAAATCTTATATTTCGATTGTAAATTAAAGGAAAAGTTTTAAAATCCAACAATAATAATTTATTATTTATCCCTGGTTTTATTATTTTAAGTTTAAGTTGAGAAAAAAATGCAGATATTTTCTAAAGAAAGCCATGCTGGTTGCTATGGATATTTCAAGTGAAGGCTACCCTCTCACTTCACACAGTAGATCTAATAGAGGTCGGTCTGATAAATTGAGGCTTCTCTTTTCGAACTCCAACCAGAATAATACCCTCTCTCTTGAGGAGAGTTCACTAATTCTGAATTTGCCAAGACTAGTCCCCCGACCCGGTATTTGAAAGAAAATGGATTATTTCTTCCCCTGTGTAACTAAACTTATGTAACACTCAACTCAACTGAAACAGCAACTCTTTGCCAGTAATTCGAAGTCTCGCTACGAGCATTACGAATCGTATCTCGCCCTCAGTTGAAATGACCTGAACTGCGGAAAGCTATAAAAAATTGAATTTCGTATCTATGCAGGCGCGGCCGGTGGGAAAATGTTTTGGAGTTGTTGCTAAATCGGACTAGAATGCAATTTATAAAGTAGCTCGACTGCGATTTTTAGAGTAGCTTTCAGTATCTAAAGAGTTTGAGTTTGTTTACCATGTCAGTCATAACAATTATGCATAATTATTTTAGAAACGTAGGAAAATTTTCATTGTGTACGAGCTAGGACTTGAGGAAATCCTCTCTTTTTCTTTTAAGTCTGGGGGTGCTGTAGTTCCGCAGCCCCTTAGCACCGGCCGCGTCTGTAGATATATGAATTAGAATATATAGAATAAAAATATAATTGTATTTCTCAATAAGAGTTTACAATAGAGGTTGGGATACAAGTTAGTTAAACAATAAATCTAAAATTACATAATAAATTTTTAAAAACAGTTTCTACATGCTATTATTTTGCAGTGCCACATAAATTTTCCCCCCATTTTTCTTCTTCTTTTTTCTTTCTATTATTATTAATTTAAATGTTTAATATTACTGTATAAATAATTATATAAAAATCTAAATAACTATATAAATATATGATAAATCAAATCAAATCGAACGACAATATAAAGAAAAAATAAATAAAAAAAGTATGATAAATAAAATCTAATCGAACGTAAATATAAATATATGATAAATAAAATCTAATTGAACGTAAATATAAATATATGATAAATAAAATCTAATTGAACGTAAATATAAATATATGATAAATAAAATCTAATTGAACGTAAATATAAATATATATAAAATAAAATCTAAATAAACATAAATACAATAAATAAAATCTATAAATAAACTACAAATAAACAAAGTTTAGCCGAACAAACTATTCATTTCGTAGAAAGGATCTGAGTTTCAACGCTCCTAGAACATAAAAATATAGATTGTTCAGATGAGCCTTCGACTGGATCACCAATAATTCCTCTGCAGAGCTACCCATTTCACGTAAAAATTTCATCCTTAAGGCTGCGTAATGGGGACATTCTAATAAAAAGTGTTGTATGTTTTCGGGCTTATTTTGATTGCAGACACTACATAGTTCTTCCTGGTCCCAGCTGAATGACATCTTGTTGATGAAAAAACTAAGATTTTTCCCACTAAGGCGAAGTTGGGCGGCCACTCTACTTCTTTCTATCGGGCCTGGTTCCAGTAGGTAGCGTGTAACAAAGCTTTGTTTTGGTGTTGGACTATCTGGTCTAATCTTAATGTCCTTGTACATGATGTTGTAGGAAGAGCGAAGGAGTGATTGCCAATCTTCTTTCACTAGTGATGAATAATAAGTGAGTAGAATGTCTTCTCTTTTCTCCTCAAGCATATTACTAGACTGTGCTTCCCATAAATATCCAAATTCCAATTGGACAAGCTTGTTTTTCAGGAGTGTACACCAGTTATACTTGGCAACATTGCAGGATATGTGATATATGTGGAGAATTGGGGCCTCGTAAAAATGTAGGCCCCAGCGAGCAGGGTTTAGATAGTTCACTGAGTTACGAGTTCTTAAAAAATATGATTCGACACAAGTGCACATAAAGCAGCCATCAAACAACATAGTAACATTCGTTTGTTAAGGCTGCTGAGATAGATGAAGGGACGTCTATCAGCGAGAACGACCTACTCTCCAGTATTAAAACGATACATTTAAAAAATTGGCTTTTCGTTCCTAATACTCAAAGAATTGTATGTTAATTTTTTTACACAAATTTGTTAATTTGTGTTCACATTGTTCCTCTTAAATTGTTTTTTGACATTTATAATAATTTGTATAAAGGTATTATTCCGTTCATATATGTACCTTTATACGGGCATTATTATTAATATCAATTTACTTTTCAAATATCCCTTTCAAGTTTGGTTAAAAAAACTTCTAATAGTAAAAATCACTGCATCACCATCTGAGATACAACCTGTAGTTGTGTCAAGTTGTAATGCAGCTGTTCGCGATGTTCTCAGTTCGGTCAAGGCTTGCATTGAATGATACCACTAGAGTTATAGGTACTGATCTTGATATCATATTGATTATGCTTCAGGTAATTAAGTACTACTGATCTTGATACTGGTAATCATAATCAGTCATTGCAATGTAGAACGGCAGGCAGGTTAGCCTAGGAAAGGCCTCTATCATGGTCATTATAATCAGTGATCACTAGAGCCCGGATTTGCATATTGCATATTTGCATATGCAATTGCATATTTTGGCGGTTTTTTCGGAGTTTGCATATTTGAGCAAAATCCTGCATATTTGAACAATATTGGCCAAAATTTGCATATTTCGGGGTTTATTAGGGGAAAAATTCGGTAAGTAGGTAACTACACTATCTACCTACTCAGAGCTACCGAAGTCCATTCAAATTTTGGGACGTAAATCGTAAAATCACATTTTGTGAGTACATTGTGAAGTCATGTGGGTACCTTCTGAGTACTGACAAGCAGCTAAGCCTACTGAAACAAGATCAAACTTGTCGTAATGCATCTGCAATACTCTCATCTGCACTCCATGTATCAGCAGGGTAGGATAGGCAGGGAGAGGGGTAGGTACTTACATGTGTATTGTATTTCTTTGTCTGTTCTCTTTCCTCTCTATTAGTTTTCGGCTCTTTTCTACTTGCAGTGGATTTATTGTGTTTGTAAACAATTAACTTTTCGACTGATTTTTACTCGAGAAATGTGTATGCATTTCTCTAGTTAAGGGAGTAGATTATTTTGAGTTCCAAAATTTGAATTTTTGACTTAGTTATATACTACTGCATTTTGAGTTAGGTAGACAAAAGTAAAATTAAGTCCTGGCTCAGTGAGTTTACGGGTTTACATTTTTGCATATATTGGGCTTTTTGTTTACAAATTTGCATATATTGGGCTTTTCGCTTGCATATGCAATTGCATATTTTAGCCTTTTTTTGCTGCATAAAATCCGGGCTCTAGTGATCACCTTGATCAGTATAGGCAAACACCATGGTCTTTTGATCTAAAAATTACCAGGTCGAGTGCCCTGTGACAGACTTTTTAGAACAGAAATTTCCGCTACCAATGATTTCTACGGGTGAATACTCTTTGTCTTTGTTGTGAAAAATTTCACCGATTCGATGTGTTTTAAATTGCATATTTTATTTAAATACATTGCATCTCCGCTTACAATGGAAGAGAAAAAAAAAACAGCAAACTTGTTGGCAGTATATTTTTCATTGGCTCTATATGGTGATTGTTTTTAAGTCCCAAAATGTATTTAAATTTTGATAAAAAAAAAAAAAAAAAGAAACCCAGAAGTGGTCATACCACTTTCACTGTGAAAGCTCTTATCACTTGGAACGTTTTTTGTTTTCATCCGAGATGAACATAAAATTGTCCGGTTTAATTTTACGATCATTGCGACCACCTGGTATTGTGGACTAGTCGACCAAGTCACCAGTCCTTCTAGAATAGCGTCAGGACCAGGATTTTGAAGTGTGTTTAATCATGACTCATAGGTACAGGGAGAAAAGATAATCAAATAAAGTTTGATCAAAATTGTTGTATAATGAATAAAAGAGTTTATGTACTTACGTATCTATGTATGTGTTTGTTTTCTTTGTGTTATTATGTCAGAATTATAGTGGGTAGCACAGTATTGCCTAGGAAATCATTGCTACCTCTTAATGCCGGCACTGATGGTGGTATTTTGGAATGTGAATCTAAGGGTGAAATTAAATAGATGTTTTTGTAATAACTTTGTGGAGCTAAGTCTAGATTTGGCGTATTGTCTTCTTAGATGGGTATTATAATCTGAATGGACCCAAATAATACTAACTTGGGTTCAGATTGTTCAAAGTCAGTTTAAGAGCTAGTTTGTCAGTTGCGGGTTTTCCACAAGAGAGGGTGAGTCTTAAGCGCTATAGTTGGTTGAATTATTCTATTTTTATCTCACTCAGTGATTTTCTTAATATTTTTATAGTTTTCACGTGACATATTATGAGGTGTTCAATACCTAGATAGATTAATTTCAACCAAGTTTTTTTTTTTTTTTTTTTTTAATTTTGGGTTTAACGTCGCTTTCAACTGCAAGGTCATATCACGGCGGGTGTGTTACCCTCCATTCGCAGGAAACTCACAAACCTGCTACCCACATTACCCTCACACAGCCTGGGATTGAGCCGGAATGCCAGCATCACGAAGTATTCACCACGCTGGCCGTCGCTTAACTTCGGTGATCATACGAGAACCGGTGCATTCAACGCGCCATTGACGCTGGCTCAACCAAGTTTAATATTCTTGACAAAACCTCTTATCTTTATTTCCATCCTCGTCCCACCACTGCCCTAGAGAACATCACCACCCCTACTATTTCTATATCACCTGCCGATGAAATAAAGTTCTTAGGTCTTATTCTTGATACAAGACTGCGCTGGAAAGCGCATATGGAAAACTTAAAACCAAAACTGGCATCAGCAATATATGCCATTAAATCCATTCAAAGAAATGTGGGTTCCAGCGCTGCCTTACTAACATATCATGCATACTTCCACAGCATAATGGCATATGGAATCATTTATTGGGGATTTGCTATGTGCAACACTGACATATTTAAATTACAAAAGCGAGCTATTAGAGCTATATTCAATTTCCCTAGAATCGTTTCATGTAAACCTATCTTTATTAAAAACAAGATCCTCACTTTTGCGGCACAAGTCATACTGGACTCCTGCACACGAATACACAATATGTCAGATTCACTTCCCAAACATTCCGATGTGCACCAGTATGATACACGCCACAGAAATAATATTATAACATCTAAAAACGCTATATTTGGAAGATCTTTTCTAAAACAAGGCATTCACCTGTATAATTCCCTACCTTCCGATCTAAAACAAATGAATCGTGATCAATTCAAAAGTACCTTGAAACAAAATCTTGTCAGTGTTGCTCCTTACAAAATAAATGACTTTCTGGGGCAGTAATAGAATCTAGAATCCTTGACCCATGTTCTATTTTTTTTTTTTTTTTTTTTTTTCTTTCTTCTTCTTCTTTTCCATCCTTCTTTTCCCCCCTTCCGCTTTCTTAATTTCTCTTTTCTTCTTCATCATCATCATCATCAGCATCATCTTCCTCTTCTACTCCTTACTTTACATAAATATTTTAATTAATATAAATGTACAAAGACCATATATCAATTTTTTTAAGCCTTTAAACCTCTAAATGCAATCCTGCCTTCTTATGTTTTTTTTTTTCAATTGTTTTAAATTAAATAATTTTTATTTAATATTTTCATTTGCTTTTTATATAATATGTATATTGAATTACTATACCTCATCTATTCAGATTATATCTCATAATATGTACCTCCTTTATCGTCAAATCTTTTATCTGTACCTACTTTTCTTTTGGCACATATTTTATCAGTACCTCTTTTTAATTTTTAATTGTATGTAAATTATAACTAATTTTGGTTGTTCTTTTTTTTTACCGCACATTGTTAACATACATTAGTATTACAAACAATTAAAATGTTAAATAAAAAAATAAAAATAAATTCCTGGTTTTAAAAACTTAATATACCAAAAGTTAATTGTTTGTAGATCCTTCAAAGTTGTTATTTTAATCATTTTTCCTTATCTTTATGACTGTATTTAGTCGAAAGTTTGAATGTTTCATTTTATTTTTATTGATTTAATTTCTTCTGCATTTTGACTTTTATTTATTAATTATTTTTTGCGCAGTCTTGATTTTTTCAATGCTTCAAAAATCAATTTCGCTTTTTTGCTTTGTAAAGTTACCAAATGGGTTTTTTTAGTTATTTTTTAGATACATATTTAGTGTATCTATATTTATAATTATTTTATATCTGACTTCGATATTTCAAGCTCGTGAGAAGAGCTGATTTTGGGGTTTCGAAGTAACACTCATACACTTTAGGATTGGAAAGAAACAGGTTCTCTATTTTTTACCAGCTCGTCAACAATAATGTTATTTTTGGGATATTTTTTATTTCTTTTATTTTTAAGATGTTTATTATTACTTTTTTGATTTTTTTTTTCTTTTCAAAATATAATTTTTTCTGTGTTTCCTGTCTTTTGCCAATAATGCTTTTTGTTTGCTAACGGTGTTGTGGCGTTCACTAATGACCTTGCATTCTATTGCATCATGCTTTACTAATCAGACCCGAAGCTTCGAGGACTTCAACAACAACATCAACAGAGTCCGCACCCCGGCCCCCAGTCACCATCAGTACCAGCCCATCAAAACGGTAAGTGGGGGCAGCAGGAGGCTTGTGGTGCTGGGTAATGCTTTCGTCAGCGCGAGGTAATTAGGGAGGCGTTTATTATATTATTATTATTATAGTATGCTTTATTAGGAGGACAAATTACAATTTTAACAGTATAAAATTAAGAAAACACAAACAAATGACAAAATAAATAAGTAAAAAAAGAAAATAACACTAATGTCCTACCTAAAGGGCGGGGCTATTGCCTGTGGCAATCTCTTCCACCCAACCCTTATTTAGTTCACCATTAAAAAATATGCAAAGGCATATTTTTGCAAAAAAAAAAAACTTATGTATATGTGAATCAATATTATGAAAGAGACCGATCTCAGTAGCATGGAGGTCGATGGTTCAAGTCCCAAGTCAAGCAAGTGTTTTGTAAATCGAGTTTGAGTATTTATATCACGATTGATTTTAACACAAATATGATAAATTTATATCTCTATTTAAAATCAATTATGAAAGATTTTTTTGTGTATTTAAGTTGCAAATACATAAATATTTAGCCGTCATTATTTTTTTTAATGTTTTTCAATGCCTTATTTAAAGCATCTTAAATTAGAAAATATAAAAACTGCCTCCCTAATCATCTCGAGCAGTTCTTACTTCTATTAATGCAAAAGTCCTCTTGTTCTAAATAAAGCACCATAAATAAAAACTAGATAGTAGATTATGACCAGGTCCGTTTTGAAAGTTGGTTCGATAAAAAATGTTTTTTTTTTTCTTTCTCTCTCTATTTTTTAATGTTGTACCTACTTCAAAAAGAAAAAGAAATAGTAATATTGAAAATAATTCTCCCACTTTCTTCTCTCTACAAAAAGAAATAAAATTATTGAAAATAATTCTCCCAGTTTCTTCTCATTCGCCGACTTTCTGCTCAAATTTAAGAGAGTAGAATTATTGCCTATATTTTACTATTCTTTATTATCTGACTCCATTTTTTGAAATCTGATACAAGTTACAACAGAAAAAATGTATATTTTCAGAAGTTTTTATTGCTCTTGATCAATTACTGATCGACTATAGTTCGAGGCTCATAAAAATTGATTGAATTGCTTTAGAAATTTACAGGTTTATTAACTTTAAGTAAATAAACTTGTATCTTTCAATCAGGGTCAGAGAATAAAACGCCTCCTAGATTGATAAATCCTGAAACTTCTCAACCTAATTATTTCTTACCTAGTTCCATGGTTTTCTTTGTTTGTGTTTGTGTGGGGATATGATTTATCATTCATGATACTCGTATTATAAATAAAATACGCAAAGAAGTATGCGGTTTGCGAGGCCAATGCTTAAAGTATTTTTCACCAACCAATTCAATGTTCATCATAAGATGGCGTGAATCAGACATATGGGAGGGGAAAAATCAAACTCTGTCTGAATAAGATACAAGAGCTAATAAGTGACAAGAGTTAATGAGTGACTCCCCGAACCATGTTGAATGAGAAATGATGTGATGGCATTCTTAAATGAATTTTTTAAAAAATATCCATGCATTACAATAATTAGATGCAAAGAAGTATCATCATAGGGTGGTGTCATCATGAACGATGGTAGCCAGACAGTGGAGGAATGACTCAGCACTTCTACCACTGTCTTTACAAGGAGGCTAATAATTGACAAGGGGCCCCAGAACCAAGCCAATGCTGGTCTATTCCCTGTTTATATTAGTCCCCCAGCCAGTCTGCTGGTCTACTTCCTGTTTATAGTCCCCCAGCCAAGATCTATAATTGCCTTTATTATGACGTATACATTTTGCGTCTAATTATAAATTTGGATAACAGCAAGGATGGGGAAATCATCGGAGATAGTGGAAAGTAGTGGACGATATAATAATATCGGTAATGGATGAAAAGTCTGACTTGAATTTCCTTAAGTTATCTCTATTTAAAAAACTCCATCTTGTCTAAAAATGCCTCTAATGACAACTACTTTCAAGAAATTATCACAAAGTTGACCCCCCTGGAGCCGCCCCTGGTAATGATAAAAAAATCAAAACTCACTAGAAAGTGTTTCCCCCTGATATAACATGTTTCAGCATTACTCAAAATTTAAATATTTCGAGCGGCTCCTTTTTTGTGGCGGACCCTGTATATTAGTTAGGCCATTTCTATCGATCTATTTCAGCTTTATTGAAAACTATTACTAGCAAGCACATTACCTCATATTATTTTCAACTATGTACCTAATTATTAAATAGAAAGTACATTGTTATGTACCGAATAACGATGTTTAACATGCTTTACAAAGAAAGTTTCAAGAACCGAGAGTCGATCTGTCTACAATTTCCTTTATTATTCCAGCACGACCGATGAATGGAACTCGATTGAAAGTTGACCTTGCGGTTCATACAATGGGTTTCCATATCGAAGGTCCATGGTTCGAGATCATTATAGAAACCATCTCATTTCCCTGCACTATGTAATTGTTCTTAAAGGTCATTATGAAGGCATACTAAACAAGTCTGCAACAGAATTAGTACCTTACCTACTGACATGCAGAATTATGGATCTTTGTTTGGTGACGGCTTTTCATTTTTTCAGTATTCATGTGCTTGAAAATTACATCAAGATCATGGTAGTTATGTTTAATGTACATTCATCAATGTTAACAGTTCATTTTTTATTGTTGGACCCCTTGATGCGAAAGCATCACAATGTGTTTTCTTCTGGGCTCTTTTAGAAATTTGGTTCTTGAGGTTTCGGTTTTTTTACTGTTGATTTTTTTTTTACTTTCCTTATCCTGGTTATGCATAAGTTTCTCCCACGTAACTTCCAAAGCCATTCATGCAATTTTTTATGCAAATGTCCGGATTGTCCTTTATGTATAATACGAGGTGATGTATGTTATAAATGTATAATACATTCTCATAAATGATACAGCACAGAAATCGGACATTTTGTCTTGAATTTTCCTCGTTCATACCCATATAATCTAGTTCTAGATCCATTCTGAGATGAACTGGTAACTGTATGAAAATCTTACTTTGGTTTTTTTCATAGACATGCCCAATGCTAATCAACCAATCCCAGAAACATATCAACCCGTAGGGGATTCTCATAGATCATACAGCACAGAAATCGCACATTTTGTCTTGAATTTTCCTCGTTCATACCCATATAATCTAGTTCTAGATCCATTCTGAGATGGACTGATAACTGCATGGAAATGTTACTTTGGGTTTTATCATAGACATGCCCAATGCTAATCACACAATCCTAGAAACATATCATCTACCCATAGGGGATTCTCATAGATCATACAGCACAGAAATCGCACATTTTATCTTGAATTTTCCTCGTTCATACCCATATAACCTAATCTTAGATCCATTCTGAGATGGACTGATAACTGTTACTTTAGTTTTTCTCATAGACATGCCCAATGCTAATCAGCTAATCCTAGAAACATATACAACCCATAGGGGATTCTCATAGATCACACAGCACAGAAATCGCGCATTTCTCTCCTGTGAATGGGCATTTCATATTCATAGATCAAACACAGAAATCTCGCATTTCTATCTTGGATTTTCCATGCCCATCCAGTTGAGTCCTAGATCCATTCAGATGGTCGGATAACTGGCTGAGCAGGATAACAATGGACTTCATGCTCGCGGTATAATAGGAGATACGAAGCTCCGTCTAGTGAGATGTGTTCATAGATACTATTACCGGGTGCTTGGGAGAGTGGTGCTAATAATAATTCCCTGTCCGTGAGATAGGGACAGATACCTAAATCACGGTGGTGAGAGGAATATATGGACGCCCAGATCCAATGTCTAGGCTCCTTTCATGTCCATTGATTCTATTTGGTTTTTAACGTCCTAACTTTGTCTTTACCCTCCATTCGCTGGGAATCGTACCAGCTACCCACATTAACCTCACCAGTCTGGGTAGGGCCGGAAATGCCAGCCTCATGTGTTTGGAGGGAACAGAATTTTCTTCGAAAAGTCTGCTCCAACCGGGCGGGGATCGAACTCGGGATCTCTGGACTACGGGCAGTAGTCACAACCATTACGCCACGGAGGCAAGAGTGGTGCTTGTCTGGGCTCTTTGGAAAATTCACCGACCTCGGTAGCTCGATCAATGAGCCGGCGAACTCGCGGAGTTCGGTGGTTCGAGACCAAAGTACCTTCTTATAATTATTCAGTAAAGTGAGTTTATTATTAGTAGTATTATTATTATTATTTAACACTTTTATTGGTCAACTACATACATTCAACAAAATAGGACATGATAAAAAAAAAAAAACAAAATAGAATATGTAGTGAACCAAGGGGCGAGGTTAAAGCCTGTGGCTTTCTCTTCCACCGAACCCCATTGGTCCGAGTTTGTTTAATTGTGATTGTTAACTAGTCATTCGAGGCCAAAATAGCTGTCCTGTGATGTCCCGAGCGCAGAGGATTAATTTAAGACTTGCACGACCGATGGGACAAATGAGTTTGCAGAGAATTGATCTGTTGTTCTACCGGTGGGACAAATAAGCTTGCTATAATGAACAAGTTGTACCATCGCACCGGTGGGACAAATAAGTTTGCATAATATAATGAACCAGTTGTACCACCGCACCGGTGGGACAAATGAGTTTGCACATAATGGACCAATTGTCCCACCTTTGGGACAAATGAGTTGGTACAGAATGGACCAGTTGTCCTACTGGTGGGGCAAATGAGTTTGCACAGAATGGACCTATTGTCTTACCGGTGGGACAAATGAGTTTGAACAGAATGGACTGGTTGTCCCACAGGTCGGTGAGCTAACATAACTTTATAGTTGTTATACCAGCGGTCCTACCGTCCTACGATTGCACATCTGTGAATAACGATTCCTTGCATGGATGTGTTATAAAATACCATAATGACATAGAATTTGTACAGAATTTTTACTTCCTATTATTTTTATTTTGGTATGCTTTATTAGAAGGACAGAGAGTACAATGGTAACAGTATAAAATTAAGAAAAAACAAACAAATGACAAAATAAATAAGTAAAAAAGAAAATAACAATAATGTCCTACTTAAAGGGCGGGGTTATTGCCTGTGGCAATCTCTTCCTATTGATTTAAGGGAAATGAGTTTTCGGTTTTTTTTTTTTTTTTTTTTTTTTTTTGCTGAAACAGAACTGGTCCACCCTGTATACACCGGAGGAGAGTTCAACGCTCCTGAGAGAGTCTGACTCCCAGAGCCCGGGAGAGTAATATGTAATCCTATTATACTTGGCCAACTTTTAACATAAATAATGAAACGGAGGACTCATGTGTGTGAGATGCACATGGTGCGAGGAAAATTCCGTCAGAGGAGTGACTCCGTTTACTTTATTAGTGCAGCTCCATAATGGTTGGGCCAAATGACTCCTAATTTGGCACAGAGTTTCCATATTTACGTGCAAAAACTAGAACGGCGACAAATTGCCTGGTTTCAGATAGTACATATATAAGATCTGTTTGACCGCTGCAGTAATAATATATTTATACCACTCTTTAGTGGAATGTAACCACCAGGTGAGGATAATGTTCAGAGCATTGTCTACCACCTAACCCTCTAGAGTCTTTTTTTCCTGCAATCTATGAATTTAACAACCTTCATCACGAAACTAAGAGTGCAGGGTAGGTCAGAAATATCTCTACCACCGTGGCATGCACACACACACACACACAGACGCGTCCGGTGAGAAAAATCCGTTTTTTTTTCTGGGGGTGCTGCAGTTCCGCAGCTCCTTAGCACCGGCTGAGCCTGCACACACAAGTACATATTTGTTGAACCATTGTAGAGCAATACGCCAAACAACATCGAAGAACTGCAAGAACAACACTAACTGCATTTCACGTAATAATAACTAGCTAGCTACGTAATAAAATATACATATTTTGCCTACATAACATCCGTTCAAAATACGAAGATTGTTTGATTTGTAAAGATCCATGTGAGAACCTTATAGAGAGAATAACTGATTCTAAAACTGCCTGTATGCAAAGATAACAAGATTCCCGTACGATATGTGCATTGTGCATCCTGTGTTATTGATTGCAATAATGAATATATTGCACATTGCACAGGCTGAGTACCTCCTCAGAGATTTGTATCCTCATACTGATAATACGAGTAAAATAGACGTAATGATACGTACCTACATAGTAAATATTATTATTAAGAATAAAATAATAATAATAGTATGTGCATTTTCCAATATTCAGCCTATACCTGTCAAACATGTAGGTACTGCTCATGCTCACTTATCTGTGTGTTTGCACACATTACTTAAAATGTAGATATAACATGGTTATATATTTTCATACAAATAAACATGGTTAAATAATTTTTCAGCACACATACTTAATTTTTAGTCGATTTTTGTGGAAATCGCCTTGGTGCTATTCTGCTTAACAATCAATTTATGCAATCACTGTTAGCAGAAAAGGCAGTTATTGAGTTGGCCCACTAAGCCGAAAAAAACAAATAGTCAATTCATGCAATCATTGTTAGCAGAAAGGCAGTTATTGAGTTGGCCCACTATGGAAAAAAAAAAAACAAATACTTACCTAGTTCTAGTTGTGCGAAATCCTTTTTTAGTCCAAAAAGAATATAGATGTGAATATTGATTTTGTTTCGATTTGAAAAATACATATCTTTGGCGTATATGATTTTTTTTTTTTGTAGCAAGACATTGACACATTTTGTTTTTTTTTTTTACCACGACACCACCTCCGGTTCAGATTGCACTGCGCTAATAACTCAGCTTTGGCTTACTTATATTTTAATACTTTTGCTTGCTTGTACACACCTTAAATATCTTTTGTTATATCTCGAGAGATAACTGAATACCCCACACTTTTAATTGATGTATTATTATTAATATTTTACACTTTATTAATAAGGACATAATATGTACAACACCGATAATTACAAATAAATATACAATATAAGAAGAAGCAAAAAGAGATGTACCGAATTCTAGTTAATTTTATAACCCCAAATACCTGTATGGTTATTATGCCCCTAATATTTGACATGTTTTGACAATTATATGAATTCCCTTTGACGTGATCTACCGAAAAATTTGTTTCCCGATACCACAGTACCTAATTGGCATGACATTTATCGGGAATTTCTAACCGTGTACCAATATTTTCCAAACAACCGATCAAGCATCGGTACCATTTTCTAAATTCTGATTGAATTTTTGGAATTCTGAACATCTCTCCTGTAACACTTGACTCGTCTTGTAACTTTAACAGGCAATTATTTCACCGGTCAACTTCAAACGGTTTTGATGCTGTTTCAACTGTCATTAAGCTTTTAAGAAGTGATGTATGTTATTACTACTAATTCTTCCTTGGAACTTTTTTTCAATAATTCACCTAAAATTTGTAAAGTATGGAGGTAAATCAGAAGAACTGAAATGTTAAGAGATTTCTTGTGAACACAACTAGTTTTTTTATTTCAAGCATTTCCAGTTGGTGAAAATTTCCATCCGAAATTTCCGCGGAATTTGAACCCGCAATCTATGGCATCAAAAGACCTGTTAACTGTTAAGCCCTCAATATAAGTGCACTTTTATTATTATCATCATTTTAAATCACTAGATCAACTCTCATCAAGTATTTCGCTTAAAATGTGTTTCCACTGGCTCCTTTTGATTCTCTGAGTTCTGGACACCTCCCATCTGAGGGAGGATGCCTGGAGCTGAGGAAACCGAAAACTCAGTAAATAAGTTCCATCAACGCAAAGTACAGAATAACTTCTTTTCCCCTAACTGCCCGAAAACCCCACTAATCTTGCTGTTTGCCCCACACTAACGCAGCGAGCTTACTCCCTGTCCGATCTAACCCGTGATCATAAATTCAACCCCCGCCCTCTCCCGCCCAAGCCCACACCCTGCAAGCGATTGCCCCTCAAGATCTTCACCGGCGTGTCAGTGTCCGCTCTGGTAAGTGCCATGTGGCCGCCCCCCGCGCCGGGACATTGGAAGTGAAAGGGATTGCTGGAGACTGTATAATTGTATATCTTGCAGGTGGCCGGAGAAAATTTAACTTTAACGTCTTTTCAACGTCGTAGGTCACTCAAGAAGGGTAGTTTTTGCTGGAAATTCACCAACCACATTGACCTCCCCACTAATGAGGGTCGCTGTGAACCAAATAAAAGGAACCTTTCTCAACACTTTTTAAACACCTTTCTCAACACAGTATTTTTCAACTTTGAGAAAGCGTACCATTCCATTATTTTAAAAGCTGTTGCAATATTATGATGTAATTGATAAATGGGAATTGAAGAAAAAAAAATGTCAAAGCTGTAGTTTGAAAAGTCACTTTTTATGGGCGTCAATTGCTTTTTGAGTCCCCGTAACATCGAGGAACGTCCAGCGAAGCTAGTATACTTTTTGGGTTTTCATTATCATAGAACACTCAAATTCAATATTTCATGATTTTTTACTCAACCGAAGCTGAATTATAATATGGGTATCATTATTAAATGCTTTATTATAGATAAAAAAAACATGTATTTGTACAAATAATTATTATAAAAAAAATAGAAAAATGGAAACAATTTAAACAATAAAATGGAAAGAAATAGATAGATAAATACATATGTCCTAACTAAAGGGCGGAGTTATTGCCTATGGCAATCTCTTCCACCCAACCCTTAGTTGGGTTGTTTTGTGAGGTTCTGGTGAGAGGTTAAAACCCCATCTGGTATGACTTACGATGTTAGAGTACACGATGGAAGAAGTTACTCAACTGACTCAAATCACATGGGCCTCGCCCTAGCACACTAATGTTCTGGTACCACTGGTCTTCTCACAGTCAGGGGCTGTCCTTTTTGGATGTGGATATTTTCCTTCCCGGATAGAAATATTTCGATCTGTTGTCTTTTGTACATACACACATTAATTACATTTCCGTTTCAGTCAGTTTAGCAGATTTTCGCTTGTACGTTTTTGGTTGAAGCTCTACCGTTCCCTGTTTCAGTAAACTCATTCTTTTTTTCCTGTTGAAAAGTTAGTACATACATGTACATAAACATTTATTTGTAATTCTTAATTGAATTTCAGTACTTCTTTAGTCAAATCTCTGTCAGAGGTTAGTGAATTCCAGACGGTAAGTACCAAAGATTCCCAAAGCAATTGATTTTGATTTGATTAGGTAGTTTACGAAACGTTCTCAATTCAAGTGTGGTTCCAATAGGTTTCCAAGAAGATCCACCAAATTACGTCTTATCAAGGTTCCATTTTAAAGTTATTTATAATCTGTAGAAAATAACGGGCGGTTACCTATTGCTCCGATTTAATGACTTTCTGTTCAAAATTGAAATCGGATATCAAAAAGGTACATACCTATTGCTCCGAAAACTGCCAAAAAGGTATAGTCCTATTCCTCCGATAAAGAAAATGGAAAAGAAAAGACAAAAATTGAATTTAAACGTTTTTTATCTTTATTTTTAAAATATTTTTAAATACAAAATACATTTTTTTTTTTTTTTTGTTATGAATACATTGTTAACAGTGTTTATTTGAGTGTTTGACAGTAGGGTTAGGTAAAATACATAGAAGGCCATGCCTCAAGAATATAGTAGGGTTAGGTAAAATACATAGAAGGCCATGCCTCAAGAATATAGTAGGGTTAGGGATAATACATAGAAGGCAATGCCTTAGGTTTAAAGTAGGGTTAGGTAAAATGCATAGAAGGCCATGCCTCAAGAATATAGTAGGGTTAGGTAAAATGCATAGAAGGCCATGCCTCAAGAATATAGTAGGGTTAGGTAAAATACATAGAAGGCCCATGCCTCAAGAATATAGTAGGGTTAGGGATAATACATAGAAGGCAATGCCTTAGGTTTAAAGTAGGGTTAGGTAAAATGCATAGAAGGCCATGCCTCAAGAATATAGTAGGGTTAGGAAAGGTATACAATAGGTATACATCATAGTTTACTACCTGCAACATGACATCGGAGGAATAGGTATGCGGAAGTTGGGTCACCTAAAATTTTTTCCGGAGCAATAGGTATCCGGAGCAATAGGTACCTCATTAAATCGGAGCAAAAGGATGCTGCCCAAAATAACAATACTGGGTAAGTCCTATTACATATTATCCAAATCATTGTAATATGTCTGGCAATATAAGGCTTTGGCTAGCCCTCCCTCTTCAAGTATTAATGAAAGTCTAGTGACAATTTCAATTGGTATTGGTATGTATATTAGTTTATTTATTTATTTTTCATTTTTTAGAGCATGCCTCTAATATTATATGTTTTCTCTGCACGTACATATTCAGATGACTGTGATATTTCATTTATTGTATATTTTTGCGTTTTTTTAGTATTAAAAATTGATTTCTGCATGCTTCTTCCTCTTTGTAAGGTCCATCAAGTCCTGTGCAAATGTTATATAGACATATTTGTTGAGCATGGTGCACGATTGCATGTTTGCACTGCCCCATCCATATGTTTGCTTTTCCAATTAATGACATCTGTTTTGAGGCTTGAGGATTGCAGGTGCAAAAACTACCAATGACTCACCCATATGTCTCTCATTTGTGTTGTGTCTCTTCTTCTGTACTGTGTCGGGATATACCTTCGTATGTTGTAACCCTTTCTTTCATATCTGTGAAAATTTCTAAGAAAATAAAACGAACAAGTAAAAATTCTCAAACTTGTTTATTTTATTTTCTTCTCAATTTAAACATAACATCTTTCAAGCATTTTAGCTTATTAGGAAAAATACCTTTGTAAAAATATTAAAAAAAAATAAATAGGAAAGCATAAGAAGTGAAAAGAAAGGAAAAAATATATTTTTATATTTTTTACATCTTCTGTAACTTGAAGAAGTTTAAACTGGCAAAATATACTTGAACTTTTTTTAATCATGTGTCTTTATTACATGAATTTAGGTAATTCACCTATGTTACATCTATGTGAATTTGTTTGAATTTTATTATATTTGTAGTGAATTTTAGTGTCATTTATTTCTTGTGAAAATGTTTCTCTTTTGAGAACAGGTTTAAAAATGCCACATTTTCTTCAATACCTCTTTCTTACCTAATTGTACATAATAATTTTATTTGTTCTTAGAAACTTTACTAACCACAATAATAAGTAGATCAGCAACCCACAATAATTCTACCGAACTATTATCAGTATTATATAAATCTTTATTAGGAGAACAAAGTAATGTACAATATTTACAGTATAAAATTAAGAAAAAATAAGAAATAAATAAAATAGATTGCTAAATGAATAAATAAATAACAAAGAAGAAAAGAATACTTATGTCATAACTAAAGGGCGGCCTTATTTCCTGCGGTAATTTCTTCCACCCAACAACTATCTCGATGGTTGTCATTATAATAGCTTTCTGGATTGAGATCACTGTGTCTGACACCCGTGGTTGCTCTCTCATACAGGTTTGATTTGTGAGCTACCACAGGCAAAGAAAATTAGGAATTAGCATGACACCATTGCCTCCTCCACTGCACAGACAAGAATAGAAGCATTCTTTTTTTTCATTCAAGCCCTATTGAAAAGCCATTAGTCAAATAGGTAGTTCAGTACTCAAAAATGATTGGACAGACAAGCACGTCTGTAGCCCTTCTATCGTTTTAATTTCGGATATTTCAAGAGAAACTATTCGTATTCGACCCACCGGTCCCGTTGTTTTTATTTTAATTTTAAGGTGAGTGAGGTCCAACACATGCAACTTTGCACATTGGACCTCACCTAAACTTTAAATACTATTTTTTTTAAATGTATTCATAAAAATTGATGAACATTTTTAAATATTTTTGTTTATATCTTCATGTTCTTTCATTTTGTTGTTTTTGATAAAATGTTCTTTAATTTATAAAAAATATACAAATAAAGTACCTATTAAAAAAAAAAAAAAAATAAGCCCTGTACCTGTACATATTTTTTTCTTACATAAATTTATTTACTTATCAAGAGGGATGGTGAAAATAGTTATGAGGAACATAAAATATGTTTTATTTCTAACATAGAATATTTTTGGAAAGCACTTTCTAATGTATTCTGTATATTTTGTTCGCAGAAATCCAGTTTCAGCAAATTCGATGAGCTCAGCAAGAAAGCCCTCGCCTCGTCCATGACTGACGTACCTCGTACCTTACAGGTAAGTCTAGTAGAGCCAGTGTACCTTACAGGTAAGTCTAGTAGAGCCAGTGTACCTTACAGGTAAGTCTAGTAGAGCCAGTGTACCTTACAGGTAAGTCTAGTAGAGCCAGTGTACCTTACAGGTAAGTCTAGTAGAGCCAGTGTACCTTACAGGTAAGTCTAGTAGAGCCACCAGGGTCGATGGCACGGTGAACACACCAGTTCTCATTGGGTCACTGAAGTTAACAGCATCCAGCGAGACGAGTACTTGGATGGGTGATCACTCAAATTCGAACCTTCGTGATGCTGGTTGCTATTCCTCACCCCACACAGGCTGGGTGAGGTCAATTTGAGTATCTTTTTTGTGAGTTTCCAGAGAATGGAGACTAAAACCCCCTTAGGTGGTCCCATCATTGATCTGATGGGGGAAAACTTTTGGGGTTTTGGAATGGTTCCTAAGAGCCAGTTTTGCACATTATGAACTGTGCCAATAGGCTTAAGAGGGAGTGTACGGGAGCCCTTAGTCCCTTTTACGACAGGCAAGGAAGAAAGCCTTGGGATAGGCAAGGAATGCCTGACCCACTGATTATTTATTATTATTATTTGGTGCACCGTGCATAAGTAGTCAAGTGGTTAACGCGCTAGTCTGATAATCCAGATATCCCTATGGTATTCGAATCCCACCCCGTGCATGAATTTTTCCTCATTAATTTGAGTTTTCTGGCCACATAATAATAAGACTCTGAGGGTTAGGATGTAGAAAATGCTTTGAGCATTAACCTCCTCGCCTGGTGGTTACCTTCCACTAAAGAGTATTATTAATATTATCTCTCTGTTCCTGTTGGCAGCCTTTTGTCGCCTTTTACGGCAGGCAAGGAATGCCTTGGAAGTATTCTATTATTAAACATTTTGAATCAAGTTTTATTTACAAATGACATAGAATATATACATTATACAAATATACATACATAGATATTGAAATCAAGAAAACAAAACTTGATCAAGGGCGGTGCTAATGCCAACGGCATTCTCTTCCGTTATTATTATTATTAAACAATTATTATTATTCTACTAGCCTCCCCCTACCCGCAGGGGATTTATTATTATTATCGTAACGCCGGACCGTCTCCTCCTCTTTCAGAACGGTGGCGGCTCGACGGCTGACGTGTCCGGGGGGCTCTCCTCCCCTCCCCCCGCCCTGTGCAAGTCCTGCGGGAAGAACGTGTTCGTGATGGAGCAGATCAAGGCGGAGAAGCAGACCTGGCACAAGAACTGCTTCCGCTGCCACGAGTGCAACAAGCAGCTCACGTGAGTGTGAACCCTCCTCATAGATAGAAATAAGCACTGACGACATCCCGCTAGTATAACATAGAGGGAATCTTACCTATCTCAAGTTGAACAAATTTATGCGTCCAACTTTGAACAGCTGATGGTCCCTCTTTCAACAAATCCCGGCTTCTGATTGGTTCAATTTATTTGAATTTTTTGTTTACCTCATGCAGTGGCGGGTATCTAAACATCCTTAATTTTCACGTCTGATACCAAATCTTATATTACTACATAATAAGTAGAAAATAAGGAAAGTAAAAGTGGAAGCAAAGAAAAATTAACTGATAGGTAAGTATGAATAAAGTAAAAATATTATTTTAGAAGAATTAGGTAGTTTAGGTACCCACTCTTTCGCGAGAGAAGAATTACTACAACTCCGGCACTGATTTTGAAATCAGCTGATTGGGTTCCCTCTATGTTATAATATGATCTCAGTGGAAATAAGTAATGAAATGATTCGTCCAGAAACGTTATCAAAATACTTATGAACGCACGAATAGCTCAGTGGTTAAGCACTCGCTTGCTATGCGGAAGCTTCGAACACCCGCGCCGACAAAGATTTGTATTCAAAATTTGGTTACAGCTGTTTGTAAGGGATACCTTCCGGTGCGCTCGTGTTGACCCAGCACCTAAATGGGACGTATTGGGTCACTTCTGGCCCATCAGAATGGAGGCATACTACGGGATGGGCAGGCTACAACACAGAACACAAGCGTCTACAGTAGCTCCTGTTTCATGGCTACGAAATAAAAAAAAGCTGTGAAACACTCATTTTTTTTTTTTTTTTTAAGTCCTGCACCCGAAGTAATGAGGAGCGTTTTGAGTGGTTATGGTGCACTGTTTTAAGCGGTGGAACCCTGCACTTCGTTTCGAATAACCTCAGAAGATTTTGCCTCCGCTCCCAAGGAAAAAAAAAAATGATCAACTCAATTTCGAAAAAACCGACCGAAAACAATACTTTCTATACCTGATAGGTAATGGAAAGGAAAAATAAAAGTTAACCTCTCAGGGAGTAAAAATATGTCACATATCAACCGCATACTTTCAAAATAATAACGGACCATCCACTGGAGGTTTTAATATGACATATTTGTGTGAATCACAAAAGCAATGCCTTAAACTCTAATCTCGCAAAATTCAAATCTTTGCGTTGCTCATCTCAGCCGGGATTATAAGCTTGGTCTGATTGCAGAAAACACTCTCAATCTCAAAATCCTCAAAAATTCCTTTTGAATCATGAAATTTTGTTGAAATAATCCAATAAAAGTGTATCGTTTACCAAATATATTTTGATTTTTTTGTAAATATTACTTTTGTGGTGTAATGGAGCTGTAGGGACAGCCTTCGTATCAGGAAATCTCATTTTAGAATACCCATCGGCCAGCTGATAAAATCTAAGAGTCGACTTAGATTTACTAATCCTGTTTCATAATGCGGCTCCTAGATGTCAATGAGACGTTTACAAAAAGAACTTTGAAACTCATACAAACTTGCTATTTAGCTTTCTGCTCTTCTCCCTCATTCATGCCCCCAGCCAGCCAGACTACTGTTGGTTCATTGTTCTGTTATCACTTGACAGGCACACCTGGCTAGGTCAGGGTACTGAGATAGTATCCTAGGCGCCTATCCGAATTCATGCTAGTGAAGAAATGAAATTTTCAGTAGTATCAGACCTAGTAGAGAAAAGCCGATTTTGCCAGTATCGATGGCACGTTGAATGCACCGGTTCTCGTAGGATCACCGAAGTTAAGCAACGTCCACGCAGCGAGGTAAAGACTTCGTGATGCTGGCACTCTGGCACAACCCAGGCTGGGTGAGGTTAATGTGTGTAGCAGGTTCCTGTGAATGGAGGGTAATACTCCCGTCGTATTATGACCATTGACCATGCAGTTAAAAGCGACGTTAAACCCAACTTGAAAAAAAAGACGGTTCTTCTTCTGATGTTGTGGTTTCTCGTACAGTTAGAAAATGATGACGAAGATCCAATTCAAAATCTGTAGTAATAATCCTTAACAAACTATTCTGTTTGTCCCGTAGCCTTCATGATTCAGTGTTATGAGGGTGGAGACACTGGTTTGAATCCTAGCTGGTACTTTTTTTTCACTTTGAGGCAAAAAGAGGTAAATTGAGAAAGAAGAACTTCTGTAACTAACGACTGAAGTTATTATCAGATTAAAAAGGGTACTCATTAGTCCTAACGGGCATTTGAAATCAGTAATTACTATTATTAATGTATACTATTGTTCTTTTTCCCCCAGGCTGGACATATACAGCAGCCACGAAGGTGTTCTCTATTGTAAACCCCACTTCCGAGAACTGTTCAAACCCAAGGCTGTAGTTGAGAGCCAAGACCCAGAGCCTTGTAAGTCCTTATTTATATCATTCATTGTCAGAACCTTATAAGTCCTTATTTATATTATTAATCGTCAGAAACTTATAAGTCCTTATTTCACTGTCAGAACCTTATAAGTCCTTATTTATATTATTCATTGTCAGAACCTTATAAGTCCTTATTTATATTATTCATTGTCAGAACCTTATAAGTACTTATTTACATTATTCATTGTCAAAACCTTATAAGTTCTTATTTATATTTTTATTGTGAGGTTACGCTATCAGCTCTGTCAGGCCAAAGGCACTAACACAAATCATTGTTGCCTTTTGGTGCACACGTCAGTTAATCAACCTATACCGCCCACACGGTAGAAAAGCGTACGACTGCCTCTATTGTTGGTTGAATTAATTAACATTGCTTTGGTGGATACTGTTTCTATAGTACATGATTTCAGTTCTAGGATTGACCGTTACCATGTTAACAACAACAAAATAGTATCAATTTTTACTTTTGTGTTGTTCATTAATTCGGGGAGACAATGAGTGAGTTTAGGTGATATTAAGAAGAGGTCTTTGTAATGTTTTACTTTACAGTACGACGTAGAAAACCAGAAATGATAATTCGAGAAAACCAACCTGTGGAGTTACCCCCCGACGTAATTCGAGGTTAGAACCCTAACGCTTGTGTTGTCTGAGGACCCTAATACTTGTGTTTTTAGAACCTGAATACCTACATTTGTTCTTTCATTACCCTAATACTTGTGCTGTTCCTGAACCTTAATACGTGTGTTCTTTTAGAACCCCAATATGTGTCGTTTTTGTTTCCAAAACCAAATAATTTTTGTGCTAAATAAATATCCCGGAAATTTTTCCATTAATTACTCAATCGTTCTGGGTTTGGCATTCCAATCGGGAGTAACTGAGTAACTCCGAATGAAGAACTGCCTTGTATACTGTTTGACTTTTTCTGAGAAAAACATTTCCCAGAGAACCTCCTGACATACAAGAATAATACCATTCATACTTTTACTTTTCACACGTATTTTTTGAGGGATACATTAATAAATCTCTTGACATACAAGAATAATACCATTCATACTACTTTTCACACGTATTTTTTGAGAGATACATTAATATTGGCTATAGTCCGTGTTATTGTTCTCCCGTACTAACCTTCCTGGATGAAGTTTGTAACATGTGTTTTTCTCTGACTCTCTGTTTGCTTTGTGTCATATAATAATTGTGCGTCCTCAATAGAACGCAATGTGATATACTGTGTCTCTGTTCACTTTCTTTGTTTTTGTTTATTATTGTATTATTAAAGGAAATGAAATTGTAAAATCTACATCTATTGTAAACAACATTCCTTAAGTACCTACTGAACAACGTTCCTATAAATCTACTTAAGATCGCAATTGCAACTCAGAGGGGTAATGCCGATTCCGTTAGCATTCGTGAGACTCTTTTCCGTACAGAGTCTCGGGGAAAAGTATTTTTTTTTTTTTTTGTAAACAATAAACTTTAAGGAATAGCTAATATAAAAATCCACTACGATGTTGCTATTTCAATGGATATCACGGCATTTTAAGTAACTCTTTATTTCTTAAATGCAGTAGTAGTCAACCTCGGTTCACTAAATCTCCGCTGAAACCGGGACTTGAACCACCGACCTCCAGGTTACAAGTCCGTCGCCTTTTCGATCAAGCTACTGAGGTCGGTTAAATGCAGTAGTTATCCATCATTTTTATTGATGCACCGGCATCTGCGCTTCTCGCTTACTAGCAGCTTCTCACTTATCCTCAGGAGCTTTAGAGAACTCTCTAATTCAGTTATAGGAACTATATCGAACCCTGTTCACCGGATTACTAGGTCAAAGTGAATTTATGAATTTATGATAAAAAAATATTCGCATATTATGACGCTGATGGCTCAATTTGACTTGCCGTCTCCACAATTTAAGCCTTTTCTCTTCAACACCCTGAAAATTCTTACCTCATCCTCTACGACTGTTATCACGCTAAAATGAAGTCAACTTGTTATTGATGATGATTGTCGTGTCCAAAATATAAGCCCACGCGTGAATGAGGAGCAGGAAGGGGTAGACGTAGAAATTTCGCGGTTTGAGGGCGGTGAGAGAGTATTTGGAGGTAAGAAGCAAAGGGGAGATGTATTTTCGGGGTTGATTGACCTCTTGAATTTTTTATTCCATACAGCGAGCGTAAAGTAGTTCGTATAACTTTGATTGAACGAGATAAGGAAATGAGGTAACACTTTTACCTTTTCTAGGGGTGCCTAAATTCTAAATTAATGTAGAGATGTTATATTTTGGAAATGAAAGAGGTACAGTAAAAAAGTACATAAAAGGATACCATACTTCCGATTTCTAATATTAGAAATTTCTCGGAAGTAAAATCGTGTTCATTGGTGTTCATGGCATTTGGACGGTTGGTCCTAAATTAAGGAAATCATTGTGTTGGTGGAATTGGAACTCACGAACTACTAACCTGATTCCCTGACAAACGCCTTCACGCCGTGGTTCCACTTCCAAGTTCAGCAGTGAGTTTGAGTAGTTGTGACATCACGATTTTAAATCATATTAAATATGATAATTTTTATAAGGGATAAATTTAATACCAAAAATGAAAAAAAAAAAAAAAAAAAAAAAAAAAAAAAAAAAAAAGGATAAATCTAATACCGAAAAGGAAAACTTTAACCAATTTGTACCTGTTGTACCTAATTAATTTATTTATTAAATTAAATCTCCATTTATGATGTACAAAATTTTAGATTTGCTTCTTGGTACAGGCTTTTTCTAAGTTGATTTAGTTTGGACTAGGTACAATATGTTCTTAATGTGCTCTCTGAGGTTTGGAAGTTGGTACAATATCATTTTCATTTTAATTTTCATTCAAATTTTGATTTCCTCTTTCAATTGAAAAACTTCAAATTTTGATTTCTTGTTCTGCAGATACTTGGGTGTGAGACATCAAATTTTGATTCCTTGTTCTGCAGATAATTGGTTGTGAGACTTCAAATTTTGATTTCTTGTTCTGCAGAAAATTGGGTGTGAATCTTCAAATTTTGATTCCTTGTTCTGCAGATAATTGGGTGTGAGACTTCAAATTTTGATTCATTGTTCTGCAGATACTTGGGTGTGAGACATCAAATTTTGATTTCGTGTGAAACTAATATGCAGAAATCTACGATAATTCTGACTTGATTTTTAATTTTGAATTCTACTATTTTTCTGTATGTAATGATTTTGTAATATATACTGACCAAACTTTTAGATGTGAACTCATAAAAAATAATTATTTATTTTTAATTTCAAATACCGTGATATCTTATTATGTAGACAACACAATTAAAAGCCACAGAAACTTGCTCGTTTTTTTTTTTTTTTTTTTTTTTGCTTTTTTCTTTACTTTTTTTGCCCTGTAATCGCATGTTCTATTGTAAGCGCTCAAGAAATTCTATCATCATTCAGAGGATGACGGCATCATAATTTACTATCAAAATTAATAATACGGGTATCATCCAAGAAGTTAGATAAACATGTACACTTGTACAGGTCTATTATAATTGTATAGGTACATCATTATTGAAGCCATACCATTAAGATAAGTATGTACAGATCTAATGAATAAACAGTTACCAGTTACTTGGTTCATTACTTTAATCCTTCCAACAGGCTTGATTTTAGACTATTGAAACAGATGAAGAGATTTATTTCTCTGTGTTGGATGGGCTGTATGGACGACCACATTGCCCACAGCCAATGTCTAATAAGCTCCTTCTATGCTCAAAGTTTCGATTCAAGATTAACTTGATGAGATCTTACTTAACTTTCATTGGATGGGAATCGAACCAGCTACCCATGGGAAACTCACACAGGATAGCTTGAGCAAGAAATGCCAACATCATGTTTTAATTTTTCGATAGAAAATTCTGCCCAGGAAGTTCTTCGATAGAAAATTCTGTCCCAGAAGTTTTTCGAATTCTGTCCAACGGGAGATTAGAATTTACAACCTTGAGAGCTTGTAAAAACACTAGACAACATCCACACTAGGACAGTTGGCCATGGGAATTTCAGCCGCTTGCTACTCCTAGGAAGTTGAAATATTTATCTAACTTACCCAGTTACAAAAGAGCGTCTTCGATTCTGACAGCTTTGCATCACTTTAATGCCTTTATGTTCTAATAATAAGTGTGATCAGTTGGTTACACATGATTACTGACTGAAAATTGTACATACGTTTCATTTTAAACCATAGAGGTCAAAATTCTCGTTTTACGTATCTGTCTACTAGAAAAGGAATGCTTCTGTAATGTTCGCGTTCAGACTTTTTGCGGCTCTATATTTCTCCCTCCAGATTGTTCTGTCTTTGAGTAGTTGTAATATCACGTAGGGACTAACACAAATATGATAACTAAATAATCATCTATCATGAAATTCATGGAATTAGTTTGATCCACTCATTTGAAGGAGCATGAAGCCTGGCCTGAAAGTCTCCAGCCTACTAAAAACAAGGTAGAGTTAATTCCTTTCTATTCATTAATCTGTCTCTGCTTTGTGCTGGGGAACTACTCTCCGCTCTCAGTATCCACTAATTACTGGTTTCTCAATTCAATGGATTTCCTGCCCACTTGAATTTGTTTGTTGATATTTGTTTCAATTGAAAGAGATAGTTTGTTTTTGAGTCTTATTCACATCTCGGATTTTAATTAGGCACATCTTGGACAGACGTGGAGTCTTGGGAATGGTGAGAGATGGGCATGGGATCATTCCTTCTGCTTTCTATTCGCAAGCCTGCCCAGTGGTCGGCGCTCGGTTGTCGTGCCGTACTCACCTCATACTTCTGTCCCGGTGGCTCAGTTGTCAAGGCGCCGGTCTGGTAATTCAGAGATCGTGGGTTCGAAAATCAGCCGGGACATGACAAGTTATTCTCCGATTTGAAATTTTGACCACATCATAATAAGACTGAGGGCCGTATTATGAAGCAGTATTAGTAAAGCTGAGCTGACCCCGTAGATTTTATCAGCTGAGACCGATATGTATTCTAAAATAAGATTTTCTGGCACGAAGGTTCGGCCACTCTTCTCCTTGTTTGACGTCCTCCATCCAAACTGTGGGTTATAATATTAAATACGTACTACTAAGCCAGCCTCCGTGGCGTAATGGTTGTGACTACTGCCCGTAGTCCAGAGTTCCCGAGTTCGACTCTCGGTTGGGGCAGACTTTTCGACGAAAATTCTGTTCTATCCAAACACGTGAGGCTGGCATTTCCGGCCCTACCCAGGGTGAGCTTAATGTGGGTAGCTGGCTAGCTGGTACGATTCCCAGCGAATGTAGGGTAAAACCCCCGTCCCGACTGTTTCAAATCAGGACGTACATTAGAATTAGAATCAACTGGTTACAATAGATCTAAATAGAGGTGGGTATGATAATTGGTGCTTCTCTTGTGGAACAGTGTAACTCTAACCAGTCTATAATGATACAAAAAAAAAGTTGAATTGAATTTAATTTAATATTATAACTTTATCAACTATTATAACTATCACTTAGTAGTACGTATTCCCCTTTTAATATAATAATATTATAGATCTGATATGCACTAGTCTCCTCTCCACTTGTAGCTGAGACTGACGAGACATAAATTATCCTAATCCCAGATCCCAATGAAGAAATGAAACCTCCATTAGCGAAGAACCAAACAGGAAGATCTTAATGTTCTCTAGTAGTGACAGACCAAGTGTAAGAGAGAGAGAAGGAAGAAGATTAGGTCCTTCTTGTGGTGATGCGGGCAGTGCAGGAGAGAGAGAGAGAGAAGTTTGGTAACCCCGTGCTCTCTCACAAAACAATAGGTCATGTTAGCAGAGGTCAAGAAACTGCTCTACCTCTCTTCTTGCTGACGAGTATCCTTCTGGTTTTGCACAGCGCTTACGCAAGTTTAGAAATCCATTCTTCCTCTCTGAATAGATTACTTTCATTTGATGGTATTCGTTCGTTTTGTGGGTTTTTGTTTTCAGCAATTTATTCATTCGAGTTCCTTCACCGATCTCAGAGTTTGATCGATAACACACCGACCTTCAAGTCGGTGGTTCGAGTCTTAAGTATGGAGAATTTTGGGGTGATGTTGTTTTTGAGAATATCAAATGAGTATTAGGTTTAGTTAGGTCCCAGGTAAAGCGCCAGGCTTTAACCTCCTCGCTCTTGGTTGAAAACGTGATTGATTTTTTTGTTTGTATGAAGTTTATCGAAAGTTTCTAATGTGTCTACAAATGTTGTAAATCAAATAATTTTTACCGAAATAGTGACTTTTTTTTTTTAATATCATCCTTGATGTAATTTTTTAGCTGCTCTACCAAAAAATTAAGTCACATTTAACATTTTCAGCTCTATTAATTATTACCAAAGATGTTAGGCCCCAATAGGTAATAGGAATATCGTTCATGAACTGGATACCTGTAATGGTTCCTTACATTTGGATACAGTAATGTGTACTTGGTCAAGAGAACCAGTAGTAGGACAGACCTGAGTTAGGTAACATAATTGCAACAGTCAAAACAAATGGTTTAATTAGCGAGACCAATCAAAGAGAACGAAAAAAAACAACAAATAGCCATGCAATTTCTTCATAGGAGTCAGCCAGAAGTTTTACCTAAGCGTTGAGTTGGGAGGGAGCAGAAGGATGTGCGGAACAGGCGAAGTAAAGCACCTCAGCTCTAGCTTTAGGTCCGCCAGTCTCGGGTTAGCCATTCCTCTATGATTAGTCCGTTCAGTGGCTTAGGATCGCTTATTACAATTCGTGTATTCTAGTTCGTCGGTTTGCAGACGTTCAGATTCTTTGAACTTTTTTCGAGTCAGTGTCCTCGCGAGTACATCTCCGGCCAACTTTCAGTCCAGTGGAGCTTGTGTCGCCGCAACGTTTAACTCATCCAGCGCTCGATTAGTGCAATAAATATCTGTAATTTATCTATCGGTTTACGGTGTTTAAAGTCAACAGGAAATTATAGAAGCTCGTTAAATACTCGGCAATCAGTGGATATGATGTGCTGCATTAAAATGTGAAAGTTTCAGCCTACCTCATTTGGTTTGAAAATTATTATTCAAGCGAACTTTTTTTCAGCCGTGTTAACCTTTTGGCGAGTTAATCCGGTTTTATCGTTTTTCTCCACCGCTTGTAAAACATTCGTTCTAAGAAGACTGCGTATATGGGTTTCTGTTGATCATGGAATACGGGGGCTCCCAGTCCCATTGGAAGGAACAATGAAATGCTCTCGCGCTGTTGTTACCAAGAGACACGCCCGTTCAGACCGAGTGTCAAACTGACCACTACTCATTTGGTGGATGACCGGTTACTCACCGGTTGAATCCCCTCGGCAAGCTGACGCAACGGCCCCCTGAGTCCTACCTCCGTCGGTCCATAACTATGAAACAGACCCAATATGCCAAGATAACGATCGAGATATTTGGAGCTGCATGTACGTTGTGCCATATTTTAGCCTGGCTTCTGTCGGTCGCTTATGTTTTGGTGCGCTTAGTGGGTCTTTTCCTTTGCGGGATCTATTCCATGCGTATGTGTGACTTTTTTCTTTTCTCTCAATAAATAATGTAGGAAGTTTCGCACCAGAAAATTACCGTTTTGTCTCGTATTTTTCTGCAATTACATTTAACATTTTTAAACTGTTGTTTTCTGATTAATGTTGGTTTGTTTTCTTGTACATGGTACGATTAGTGGGTCTTTTCCTTCGCGGGATCTATTCCATGCGTATGTGTGACTTTTTTCTTTTCTCTCAACAAATAATGTAGGAAGTTTCGCACCAGAAAATTACCGTTTTTTCTCTTGTTTTTCTGCAATATTATCTAACATTTTTAAACTGTCGTTTTCTGATTAATGTTGGTTTGTTTTCTTGTACATGGTACGATTAGTGGGTCTTTTCCTTCGCGGGATCTGTTCCATGCGTATGTGTGACTTTTTTTTCTTTTCTCTCAATAAATAATGTAGGAAGGTTCGCACCAGAAAATTACCATTTTGTCGCGTGTTTTTCTGCAATTACATCTAACATTTTTAATCTGTTGTTTTCTGATTAATGTTGGTTTAGTTTTAACTTGTACATTCTTATACTTTTTCATTGCCGTGTGACTTCCCAAATATTTGTTTTTAACATATCCCTGTCACAGTTAAATGTATTTTTCATAATTTCATAATCTGTAACCAACCACAGCGAAAATCAAGACGTAAGGTTGGTGTTCGAGCCCTAATATTCATGTCAAAAATAAAAACCAGCAGATCGATGATAATGTTTAGTTTGGTAAACTTTCGTGTTTACCTTTTCTTTTTCTTAAAAAAAAAATATAGAAAGCGTTCGAGGTAAAAACAATACGTAAAATTTTCCTTTCTTTTATTTTGAATTTTTCAACTTTTGTATTGTTCTATTCATGAATTTTATTATTTAAAAAAAATTGAACTTATCAACCTAAAACTGTAAGCTTAATTTTTGTGAGGAAACTATCCTAAGATGTACCTTTTTTCTTCAGAATACGTAATTCTCACAACACGTAATTGAGAGAAAGGCATTTTTCGGAAGCATATCCATGTAATTTTTAATTTATTTGCATCAATAATTTATTGTACATAATAGGTATAATAGGTAACATATATTTAATGCGACTAAGGGGATGCAGTCGTCCTCTTGTTTTGTGGGGTATGTTCAGACGATAATAATAATACGAGGTTTGGCTATTAAGTTCGTAGATTCTTTCCATAAAACGATGTGTGTTTAACTTACCCAACTTTAGTAGTTATCCCCTTCAATGTACTCCCCTCCTCTATCCCTACAACGTTTTAAGCAAATTTTACATTGATCGAGACAGTGGTGGAGGTCATTTTGTGTGAGGCCTTTCAAGAGTTTTGCCGGATTTTTCTTAACGTCATTTACGCTGTCAAATCTAGTATCTTTCAGGGTAGATTTGATTTTTGGCAATAAGTAAAAGTCGCACGGGGCCAGGTCGGGTGATTAAGGAGGGTGTTCCAACACTGGGATGTTGTACTTGGATAGGAACGTCTTCACGGAGAAGGCACTGTGGGCTGGCGCATGGCACAATTTTTGCGCAAACTTTTGTCATGTTGAAATTTTCGTGCAAAATTTGTCTCACACATTATCTATTAATTTTAAGTGTATCAGCCATTAGTCCTAGAGTTAATTTACGGTCAGAACGAATCATAACACCAATTTTTTCAATGTTTTCGTCCGTTTTTGAGGTTTGGGGGCGACCAGGACGTGGATCGTCCTCAACATCTTCCTGACCACCTTGAAACCGTTTAAACCACTTATAAAGCGTTGATCTTTTCAAACATGACTCCTGGTACACTGTCTTTAACAAAGAAAAAGTTTTACCAGAAAGTTTTACGTAAAATTCAATAATCACTCGTTGCTCAACGTTTGTATCAATCATAATTCCGGCAAAATTAAAAAAGGTGTCTTGCGCGTCGGGCCATTACAACAGAACTAATTACAGTACAGGCATGTGACAGCTATCAATCAAAACACAAGACTTGAAGCTTTCTAAACATGTTCATCATATCTTCCTAGCATGGACAGCTTTTGCGTAGCGGCTCGCGTCTACGAACTTAATAGCCAAACCTCGTAATAATAGCTTTATTTATGCGGCCCGATTAGGACTATTAAAGTCCCATTATTCCAGCAGTGAGCCCAAGACATATTATTATGTGGTAAAAATCCCAAATGGGAGGATAACTGCCATCAAATGGGTTTGATGGCAGAGATTGCCTCAGGCAATAATCACACCCTTTGTCAATATTATTCTTGTCAATAAAGAGTAATTATTATTATTATTATATAACATGTCATATCCCGGCCGGGTTTCGAACCCACGACCTCTGGAGTCTTTGGATTCACAGAGTGCCGCCTTTACCACTAAGCTACCGGGACAGACGAGCTCTAACTCCCCGATTTCGTTCACAGCGAGCGACAAGCCCGACCTGGGTCTCGAGGAGTTGTCCAGTCTGAACGTCAAGTCCCGCTACCAGGTGTTCGAAAAGTCGAGCGAGGACAAGTCGAACGGCAACGGCGCGCCCCCACCCTGTAGCGTGGTCAAGCGGTCGCCCAGTATCCTGAGCAAGGTGGCCAAGTTCCAGGCGAAGGGGGGCGGCCTGAGCGCGGGCGTGTCGGATGAGAACCTGAACGGGGTGCACTACGAGGAGAGCGAGAGCTCTGCCGCCTCCAGCGAGGATGAGCAAGGTGAGTGTGCAAGAGCCGCCGAGGCTTTAAAGAACGCAGGAATTTTTTTACAACTTCTGTTTAGATTTTGATGCCTCTTAAGACGAAGCTTATATAAATCACTCAGCGCGAAGATGAGCAAGGTGAGTGCAAGAGCCGCCGAGGCTTTGAAGAACGTGGGGATTTTTTTTTTCCTCTCTCTTATATTTTATTGCTCATTTCTGTTTAAATTTTGATGCCACTTAAGACGAAGCATTTCAACTTTTGTTTAAATTTTATTGCCACTTAAGACGTGAGAGATGCTTAAAAGATGAACAAGGCTTTAAAAAACGCAGGGATTTTTTTTTACAACTTCTGTTTAAATTTTGATGCCTCTTAAGACGAAGCTTATATAAATCACTGAGCGCGAAGATGAGCAAGGTGAGTGCAAGAGCCACCGAGGCTTTGAAGAAAGTGGGGATTTTTTTTTTTTTTTTTTTCCTCTTATTTATTGCTCAACTTCAGTTTAAATTTTGATGCCACTTAAGACGAGGAGCCGCCAAGGCTTTGAAGAACGCAAGGATTTTTTTTTTTTTTTTTTTTTTTCCCCCTCTCTTATTTATTGCTCAACTTCTGCTTAAATTTTGATGCCACTGAAGACGAAGCTTATGTATATAACTCACTCAGCCCGTGTTGTGCTGAAAATTGTCAAAACTATGAAACGAGAATTTGAATTTAGTGGTCACTTTGGTCACAATAGATCTTCGTTGTGATGATTTGGGCTTCTTTTATGGAGACTCACCAGTTTATAATAACTCTCACTTAATTTTGGGTTCCCCCCAAAAAAAAATGCAAATGAAAATCCCCGCAATCACTTTGGTCATAATAGATCTTCGTTGTGATAACTTGGGCTTCTTTTATGGAGACCCACCAGTTTATAATAACTCTCACTAAATTTTGAGTTCCCCCGAGAAAAAAAAATGAAAATCCCCGCAATCACTTTGGTCACAGTAGATCTTCGTTGTGATAATTGGAGCTTCTTTTATGGGGACTCTCACTTAATTTTGGGTTCCCCCCAGAAAAAAAAAAAATGTAAATGAAAATCCCTGACCCACCTGTGTTCTGTCTTCTGTCAGTTTATAATAACTCTTTAATTTTGGGTTCCCCCAAAAAAAAAAAATATAAATAAAAATCCCTGACCCACCTGTGTTCTGTCTTCTGTCAGTTTATAATAACTCTTTAATTTTGGGTTCCCCCGAAAAAAAAATTATAAATGAAAATCCCTGACCCTCCTGTGTTCTGTCCCGACTCCTCTAGATGGCGACGCCTCCCGCGAGAAGATCATCAAGAGTCGCAAGAAGCGCGAGCGGCCCCTGAGCTTCAGCAAGATGGGCGACATGAAGAAGACGTGGGAGAACGGGCCCCTCACCAAGGAGGAGAGACTGGAGGAGAGGAAGATAGAGAAGCAGAATCTGCGCTCCAGACTCTTCATGGTAAGTGGTGGAGGCATGGCCGAGTTATAGAAGACGTGGGAGAACGTGCCCCTGACCAGACTCTTCATGGTAAGTGGTGGAGGCATGGCCGAGTTATAGAAGACGAGGGAGAATGGGCCCCTCACCAAGGAGGAGAGACTGGAGGAGTATATACAGGGTCCACCAGTAAAAAAAGAGTCAAACAAAATATCTAGAGAACGGATTTGTTTTTTTGAAAAATTCTATAATTCATGTACTATTATAAAAGGTGCTAGGTTGTTAATAGAAGTGGCGTAGGGATCTGTTGGTGCGAATCTGATTCGATTTAATCCCACACAATGCATGAAATTTTTCCTCATTTTTTTGTGAATAAGACCACGTATTAATACCACTCTGAGGGTTAGATGGTAGAAAATGCTTTGAACATTTAACTCGCCTGGTGGGGTTACCTCCCACTAAAGAGTGTTATTATTATTATTAAAACTTGTCAGTTATCGAAGATGATTCTCTCGTTATCACTATTTTTGATATCTCCATAGGATCAAATCTTATAAGGCCTTGATCTGACTCATCTTCTAGCTCAGAGCTAGAAGATAAGACGCTCGGGTCTTTCCTGAAAGATTAGTTTATAGTCAAATGGTGAAGTTATCATCAGTTTAGTGCTCGTGTTGTTCTATCAATTATTTATCAAGTGTTATTTCTTAAAAGTTGTGGGAAAAATCAATATCAATAAAGCGTACCGACCTCAGTAGCTTGATCGATAATGCGACGTACTTGTAACCTGGAGTCGGTGGTTCAAGTCCCGGTTTCAGCGTAGATTTAGTAAAGCTATAGTTTGAATAGTTGTGATATCGTGAAAGTGATTAACTTAAATATGGTGAATTCAAATGTTAATCCAGCGTTAACAGCTCATTTAGATTATCTGAATAGGAACAATTGGTCCTTTACCAGTTGTTAACTTGATAGCATGCGAAAATTTTCAAATAGAAGTATACTTACTTTACTTTCCGTGTCCATGTGTAATGTCATGGTGTTGGAAGGATTGATATGGGTGAACCCTTTGGAAGCCCAGAACTAGTGTTCTGGGCTCCTTCCGTGTATAGTGTATGTGTACAAATGTAGTGTGTTGAAATTAAGCACTTAAAACTGAAGATTTTAAAAAAATTTAAACACCCAGGCCCTAGTTAGTTTATTAGATCACTCAACTTGAAATTTAATTAATCATCTTGGTGCATCATTTGAACATCATCGGTGACCAGAGACCTCAGACAAGTACTATTTTTAAATGTTTTAAAAGAGTATTTCAACAAAAAGGTAATTCAAAACAAATTAATTTTTGTTTCTCTTGTAGCAAAAGTTTAAAACTTGAGACGATTGAATGGTCCACCGATTCATTGAATCTGTGGACCCTGTATGAAATAGGATACAAATAATAAAGTTCCCTACAGAAAAAAAATAAACTGACAAAATTTAAATGAAACCTACAAACTTACATAAACTTGTCTGGGTCGCGGTCTGTGTTTGCGGTCGTCGCGTTCCGAATGTTAAGTTTAGTCACCGGTGGAGCCACCACAACAAAACTCGACCATTCTATCCTGAACAATTTCTAAAGCCCCTATCTGTCAGTGTAACCAAACACGTTGCTCTACTGCTCGGCAGATGAGTTAATGGCAGGAGCACTGTGCTTCTGAACAAGTACTTAGTTATCCTAGGGTTGGTTTTATACAAGTTTTTTTTTTATAGTTATTCTCTGATGTTATTTCTTTCTTTTTGTTAAAAACGCTCAAATGCTCGCACTGTGTGCTTTATGTCTTCTTCTTCTTTCACTTTGCCTTTTTCCCAAACCTACTTTGGGTCGGCATTGTACAAGCTCATGGTTAAGGTTGGTTAGTTGTGTGCATTATGTACCTATGTAAATTTGCTAAATTAAACAATGTTAACGCGATTTTAAAGGCAAAATGCATGAACATTTTGAAGATCCTATGTCTAACGCTAAACGAGCATTTTAATGATTTATTAAGAACGGGCTAAACTCTCTGTAGCAAAGAACTGAAAATTGGATTTTGCTTGATAGTTTATCTGGGCTTTGGGTCTACTGTAGGCGTATCCACCACAGTAGAAGATGTTGAAATTGAAAGCTTTGTAATTTAATTGCTATAATTATCTACATCAAAATCTATCTTTCACTGGAGTTAAACAATGTCGAGAGAGATTAGGATTTGGATAGTTGACCATGCAAATTCGAACCCTCGTGATGTTGTCTATTCCCGACCCATCTCAGGCTGCGTGAGTTTAATCTAGGTAGGATTGTGAGTTTCCATCTTAACATGACCTTAGCTACAGTTGCTTTTTTTAAGTTATTGTGCCCCGAAACCGCTTTTGCACTACTTCAGGGCACTTTACCTTTACATCCATGTCATTCCGGAAACGGAAAACTCGGTTCGAATATTCCGCACCGGCCGGGATTCGAACCCGCAACCTCTGGGTCAGCAACCAATGCTCTTAACATCTGAGCCATGGAGGTCGGCTTACTTAATTTACTTCTCGTGTCCGTGATTGTTGTGTCATGGTGACGGAAGGATGAACGGGGTATTGATCCCCCTGGACGACCAGAAGCAATTTTCTGAGCTTCTTCCATGTCCTGTTGAAAAGGACCCTTACACCATGTTCTCATCGCGAGCATTGTGTAATTCGATAGCACCGATACGCTTACCCTTTGACTCAGAGGAAACAGACATGATAAAAATGTATTTATTATCGTGTCCTGTACTTAGCTGGGTTAAAGAGAAAGATGATATTGAAATGTGAGGATAAATATTTTAACCCTTGCCAACCCTTCCTGTGGTTGCAACTCTGCGAGACCATCTTTTCCTCCTCTAGTCATGCTCACATTACTGAAGGCGCAATACTTGTGTGTGTATATTTCACATATGTATTGAATGATCCTAGGGCTGTCTGTTGACGAACTCAGCACTTGAGCTACTCTCTGTCTTGAGTTTTTTTCCTAGCCACTCTAATAATTATTTTGTCTGCGTTTGTTTTTTGTTGAAAAAGAAAAGATGTTTTTTTTTCAACAATTTTTATAGATGTTTAGGGAGAAAAGATGAGTGTTTCACAGTCCTTTTTATTTCGTAGTCATGAAACAGCAGCTACTGTAGGAACTTGTGGTCTGTGTTGTAGCCTGCCCATCCCGTAGTATGCCTCTCCTCTGATGGGCGAGAAGTGACACAGTACTTCCCAATTAGGTGCTGGGTCAACACGAGCGCACCGGAAGGTATCCCTTACAAACTAAGATTTTATTCCAACGTTGCTTTCAAGTGCATGATCACATCCCGACTGGTGTGTTTTACCCACCATTCGCTAGACAAACAGCTACTCAACTCTAATAAACCTCACCCAGTTCAGGTGGGGCCGGGAATAGCCAGCAGAGCGTGGTATTTTGCCTATGGTGATGAATCTTTTGATATTAATCAGATGATGATATTAATCAAAACGTGTATTTCTATTAGATTTTGCATTATTGGAGTGAGTGAGTGTTTACAAAAGATCACTTCAATCCAAGTGGTGTGAGTTGTCTTTATTACTAGTTTCGCTGGCCTATTTTATCTTATGTGTTCTTCTTCTTCATCTTTCAATTTGCATTTTCCCAGTCCTACTTGGGGTTGGCATTGACCAACCTCGTCCTCACGGTTGAGGTTGAGTCTCCAACTTCCACTGCAAAAATTCATGTGTTACATGTTATAATAGTTACATGAAGTTGATGCTCTATGTGCAGTTAAATGAGTTTGTCTGTTTTTCTCTAATGATTAATGTAGATGGTGTTTTGTAATGTAGTATTGATATTGGATAAGCAACCGAACCAATTTATGTCCAATGAATAATAGATTGTCTAGAGTTGTAATGATGGTAGAACAAATTAACTCTCTTGAAAAAAAAGTGATTTCCGTATTCGGTGTTAATTGCAAAGATAGAAACCACGTTAATTGGCGAGATGGTAACCAATTAACTCTACCTGAGAATCCGTGCTGGAAGACTTGGAGGGTTTCGAAGGGTTAACACGAAACCAGTTTCTTCTGAGAACAAAAAAAAAAAAGATACATTGAACACTTCACATATTTTAGGTTAGGGGACATTTGTGTGCGAGGCAGGAGAGTCAACAATTTTTACTGTTTTCTAGTCACTCGACTTACTCGTCTGGTTCCAAGCCCAGTGATTATGAGTCGGATCTGAAAGTTCAAAACCGGTGCAGTGAGGCAAGAATCTCTTCTGGACGACGTCAACTTTTTCTTTCGCTTTACTTTTTTTTTAACTTTTTCTTTCTACAGAAATAAGTCAACAAGGTTTTTGTGTTCCTGAATTTTTACTTTCCTTATTTTAATATGATCTCTTAATTTTTTCCTCTAAAAAACCTCGAGACTTTATTTCCCTTTTAATTTTTTTTTTATGAGCATTTATTTAATATTTAAACAAAGGTCTGTAACACTCAGAGTCCTTGCCCCTATTTAATAATTTTTTTTACTATTAATATATTCCAGACGTTTTTATATTTAAATATTTATTAACAAGTAATTATAACAACGAATATTGCAAAGTTTTTTTTTCAATATTTCCTTCAGTGATGTTATTTTTGAAACAATAGTTGCTTTCGTGGATCGGTTATATCGGTTGCTTTTTCTACTTTTCCGATCGCTCTTGGTTTAATAAGTCGCTTCTAGTCGCTGAAATGCCGCTTTCGGATGGAGACGAAGATATTATGGAGGTAACTATTGTTTTTCTTATGTTGAAATACTTGCCCTATTATTATTACCATATTTTTCATTTATGATATTTTTTGTGAAATTTTCAACAGCAATTTTTAATCCGAACGACCATGATATCTGCTAGGGAATCTACGGATTATTCCATCTATTTTATTAGAGTCAACAGTCAACATCCATGGTGATACCTAGTAGGTAAATGGTACAGTGTACTGTACACATACACACCACCACACATACGCTTATTAATTTTTACTTTCCTTATCCTATAATAAAGAAAGTATTTTATTCGTCGAAAATTTGACCTACCCAGTTTTTCACATTTCTGGACGAATCATAATCATAGTTTACACCAGATCTTTTTAAACTTCAGACAGTTTGCACAAGATTCAGTGTGTTAAGCTCCTTCATTTGTTTGTTTACCAATTTTTTAGAGGTTATAATGTCTCTTAATTACGTAAGATATGAATTAGCTTCAATCCAGCACTTGGTTTAACCAAAGTAGTTGCATCAATCCAACACTCAGTGTACCCAAAAAAAATTGACCGCGACTCACAATAGTAAATTAATCAGTTCTTGGTCTACGAACTGAACTTTCTTTGTAAATTAAATAAATATAAAATAAAGACCACACATGTTTTTTTTATTACTGATTAGCGAACCGAAAATGAATGCGATCAGTAATCAGACGATCAGTAATCAGAAAAATAAGGCGGCGGACTTGTAACTCGTAAGGTCGGTGGTTCAAGTCCCGGTTTCAGAGTAAATTTTAGTAAAGCGATTTTGAGTTGTTGTGATATCACGAAAGTGATTAACACAAATATGATAACTTAACTCAAGTAGATAATTATTTTTTAAATGTAGATTTGAATTTACTGATGCATCTCCATAAGATGTAGGAATAGGGTATTATCAATATTAGGTGTTGGTAGCAAAATAAAAGCTCATTAACTTTTGTTATGTGTAACAATATGTAAATTGAAAAATATATGTTCAACAAGATGTAAATCCCATTTATAATTTGAAAGGTGACAAAGTCCGAGGCCATGGCTTTACATTTATTATTCCTAATCCTTGCAAAATGAGCGCCTACCAAGAATTCATGACTTCATCTTTAAAAAGAAATGAAGACAAGTAAAAGTTAATTTTGTTTTGTAGTATTGGAAAGAAAACATCGTATTCCTAATGATAATAATTTAGAATTTTAGACCCTTCGCATTCCTACATGGCCAAATTTGTAATTATTTGCTCACATTTAACCTCAAGGTCATATTCTCGAATCTATGTTTCCTATATGCACAGGTAGGTATTAATCACAGAAAGTAAATATTTTCTATGCCCTACAGGTATAGATAGTAGAAAGTAAAACATCGAACGTGATGCAACAACTATTGAACAGCTTAAATGATCATCAGGTACCTGGCACCACTCACGCCTTAACATGGAAATACCTATTAAGGTCGCAATCACCGTATTACAAAGGTCCTTTTGGCCACAAAGGTTCTCTATTCGGAAATGCCCTTACCTAAATTACATGGAAATATTATGGTCACAATCACCGTTTTACAGTCCTTTTGGCCACTAAGGTTCTCTATTTGGAAATGCCATTCAACATCCAAGGTCCACGGTATTGTTTTCTCGTGAAATATCGTTGGTTATCTAGTCTTCCATTTGCGGATTTCTAAAGTCTAAAGGTCAACATTTTCTATCGTCCTAAAGGTCATCCAAGTCTTCAGGTAGATTTCGAAGAATTTTAATGCAAAATATACAGATAGGTTTGTGAATTACTTACATGGTTTTAAGTGATTTAACTACTATTTATTTTATATCTATGCTATTAGATTATGTATACAGGGTTCAATTATTGATACCTACTATAAAATAGGAAAGAGAGTGTCTTTGGATCTATGTAGCTAATCTATAATAATAATAATAATTTTATTATTATGTGGCCACTAACTTTCATTAATGAGGAAAAATCTATGCACTGGGTGGTATTCGAACCCTACGCTACCAGGATTACCAGACTAGGGAATATTTGACCAACAGTGCACGGTGTTTAATCAGTTTAATCTAAAATGAAATTAATCCATCGATTCCAAAATGTTACCCCGCTGAGCTACATGACTGAAAACTTCAAAATTTTGGCTTGTTTAGGGGGCTTTTGCTCCTTTTTGTGTTAATTCTATCGCAGTTAATGATTTTTCCTTGTATAATATTTGGTTCACCCTGTATATTAGTAATGTAATTGATATTGCAAGTTATACTCCCTGCTCTCTTCTCACAAGACCCCCAGACCCCCTCACGGTTGAGTGATCAACAGATGGTTTGTGTCATTCTAGCAGCCCCTTCTATATCGTAACATATGAGCTTGCCATGTCTAATTAAATCATTTAATCCTTTGTGGCTATCAACATTCCCCCTTTGACTTGAGGGGCTACACCCGACTTATGGCTTGAGGCATGGCCCTATAAGAATTTTTCCCAACCCATACAAAATGAGGCATTGCGGTGCTACGTTTTGGGTCTGAATTCGTCGCCACCAGAGAAAAATATGTGATTGAGAGTCTTATAATTCAGGTCTACCCTCTAAAGTTGTGAGATAATAACACAATAATATTATAATAATAATAATATAATATAGCTCTCTGTCACCCCTATGGAGCACGGGCCTCCCCCTATGAGGAGGGTATTGGTATTTGGTATAACACAAAGAAATCACTTAATATCGCTACTATGTACCTACCAAGACATTTGCCATAACTCCAAAAAAAAAAAATCTGGTGTAAACATCACACGACTTTCCTTATCTCCCAAAAAGGAGTCGAATTCCGCCACTGGTGACTGAACGGTAACAGATAACTAAAAATCCATGCCAAATTCGTGATCAGCACTTCAAAATCATTTAATTTGATATGTCACAACCCCCATCTAGGATGAATAATAAAAAAGTTAGTCCAATCGGGTCCCCCTACAATACCGGTAAATTGGGGCCGGTTTCCAAAAAGTTAAAGATATCAAAAAAATGATCAGAGTGAACCCCTATTATTTTTTTAATCTGAGAAAATGTTGTTCTCTAACTTTTTTTGTATCTTTAACCAATTCAAAGAAGCGGTGCTTGCGGCCAATATTTGCGGCCCTGCGGTCGCAGAATGCGGCCGATTTCAACCAAAAGTTTTATGGTTCGTCTGGTGTATAAAATTAATTACCATACCAAATTTCAAGTCTCTAGCTCTTACCGTTCTTGAGAGATCCTGTTCACACACAGATACACACACACACAGACACACACACAGACAGACGCACGGACCAATGGCTGAAAACCACTTTTTTGGTATCCTGAGGCTATGATTCGTCCAAAATGTGAAAAGCTGGGTAGGTCAAATTTTCGACGAATACAATACTTTCCTTATTATAGGATAAGGAAAGTAAAAACTTGAAGAATTTTCTGTGCACGGGCTGGTCATCGAACCCTATGGTCTCTGGATTTGGTGACCGCGATGTCTGCCAGTGTTACCGCGAGACTCGACGTGATCTTTCCAGTCAACAGGTCCTCCAGTCATAGCCACTCGACGTAATTAAGCACGGCCGGTGTAAATGTTTTTAAAATAGAAAGTGCCCTACTCGCTGCCCGTGTTTCTACTGGATTATTCCCTTGTTAAGATTTCAGTCCAATGGACTTGGTATTTATCTATCTCAAGTGTAACGAGTGTATCTATTTATCTATCTCATGTGTATCTATTCTGTATATCTATTTATCTATCTCAAGTGTATCCATTAGGTATGATGCTCTTTAGGTCTTGTTTAGGAATGGTTTCACTCTGAAATTGCCGTCGTCGTTCAGTCCTAACCGACCTCAGTAGCTCGATACGGCCGCGGCGGCGGGCTTGTAACCTGGAGGTCGGTGGTTCAAGCCCCGGCTTCAGCGTAGATTTAGTAAAGATAATTTGAGTAGTTGTGATATCACGAAAGGGATCAACACAAATATTATGATGTTCGATCCTTGTGCAGATTTTCTTTCTTCCTTTTTTTTATCATATTTGGCTTAATCAATTAAAGGAATCATATTCTGATTAATTTTATATCATTTGACTCTAAAATTACTTATTTAGTGGCTCCTGGTTCATGGCTATAGAAACCAAGTCGATATCAAATTTTCGACGGATACAATATAATTTTTTTTATATACAAAACAATCAACAATTTAATTAATAACAACAATACTTTCCTTGAAATAGGTTAAGGAAACTAAAAGGCTGGGAAACACTCATCTCTAATTATTGTTTTTAAACTTTTCCCAAACTAGTTAGTATTTTGTTACCCTGGGAATATATTTGAGTGGCCACTGGACGCGCGTCGTAGATCACTTGACTTGTAATGAATCTAATGCATGTTGAATACATTATCATGAGAAAAAACTTGGACCTACTCTGAAGCTCCACTGGAACCTCCAGACTAGCACTTCCGTTTTAAGAACTCGGAGCTACAGAAAATAACGAAGCATTCGAAATTTCCTGTATTCTCAGACTTCTCAGTCTTTAGGTATTTGAGTTCAAAGTAAATGGAATACCACTTCACCACCAAGTGGTCCGGCGAACTCGGTGTAAACAAAATATAAATCACTGGTGATTTATTCCTACCTGAATTTCCAGCAATAATAGTAACAATAGTAGTAATTGTGTTTATTTATTTTAGATTAGTATACAACATAAAGTCTACAACAATACTGTTGGCAATTTAACAGTATTGTTAAACTGCCAACTTTTTGTTGTCTCCTTTATTTTTGGTCTTGCGTCTTCTGAACATCGGAGGAGGTCGTCTCTACATTATCGGGCAAGATAGTTTATTCTTTCCTCGCGTGACATTTGAATAAAATGCAAGCTGCAGTAAATCTTGACTCGACCCATTTTTGCGTGGGATCACGTCTCGTCTGCGCAATATTGAAGGAGAAGTCAGCCGTATTTATGAACAGAGAATTTTGTCTGAGCAATGTCTCGAGCAAGGTTTTGGCCAATAATATCAAAGGAAATCATGCTTGAGACATTGCTCGGACGGCGGCGGCGTTTTCTGTTCATAAATACGGCCGTAAATGTGATTCCTACCTAACCTTTTAAGTATTGACTTTGTAAGATGCCCTTGGGCTTTTTTTACAATAAAAAATATTCTTATTCTTCCACCAATTCCTGTGCTGCATTAACATCCTTGTATTCAGACATATACAGAGTGTCCACTTTTAATGTGCGCCATAGGAAAAATACATGTAAAAACAGTTTTTCTTGTCTCAAAAGTCGCCATTAAGTATTTTAACTAAACCAAATATGTTTACTCATGTATTTTTATCTGAAGAATCCACTGGTGGTAATTTCATACACCTGGGACTTACAGTTAAAAAGTTAAGGGTTCGAAATCCGAGAAATGTGTTATGTTTGAAACTCAACATTTTTGTACAATTGGATACTCTATTTTATGTATTTTTTCACGAGAAATCGATTGGTAATATTTTCAATTACCTGGGGTTTACAGTCAAAAAGTTCTGGGTTCGAAACCGAGTAATTGCGTTGTGTTTGAAACTCAATATTTTCGTACACCTGGATACCTACCTGGTTTCTGGTTTTACTAACTGTTATACCCTATTTTAGCATTCTTTAACTTTATTTGTGTATTTTTTCAATAGATATAACGATTTCTACTTCTTTTGTCCGAAGAAGACCTACTGAAAAAAGCCGTGTTTTAAACTTGAATTCATGACTTTGTAAAAAAGGACAACTGATAATCAGTTTATGGGTAGGTACTTACTGATATTGAAGTTAGATTCGATTTTCAGACAAATCTAGTTTAAATCTGACACACGCTCCCAATTTTCAAAACTCACGGATGTGGGCCAAAGAAAATCCTCTACTCTTGGTACAGCCTCATACTCAGTACCCACAAAAAGTAAACGTGTGGGCAGGAATAGTAGGTCAACACATTCTTCTTCTTCTTCTTTTACTCTGTCTTATCCCGCTCAAGCAGGGTCGACGTTGTTCAACCTCATAGTTGAGGTTGATTGGTTTTGGCACATTTTTTACGGCTGGATGCCCTTCCTATTGGTTATTGGTCCTGAATCACAAATGTTGTTGGTGAAAGAGAATTTTTTTTCAAATGGACGGTTGTCCAGCCCACAACTCAAGATTAGTCAAAGAGTTTTTACAAGCAGCATTTCCAGGAAGGGTGATAGCTCACAATGGTGATATTGATTGGGCAGCAAGATCACCCGATCTATCCCCAAATGATTTTTTCTTTGGGGTTACCTAAAAGCAATACTTTATCACGAAGGTAAAACATACCCCAATGTAGAGGCATTGAAAGATGCCATCACCCAAGCATGCAACAACATAACAGCACGTCAATTGGCAAATGTTCTCAATGAATTTTACGACAGATTGGGATATTGTGTTGCTGCTGATGGAGATATCTTTGAAAATCGAATCTAACTTCAATATCAGTAAGTAAACTGATTTAGTAAGTAAACCATAAACTGATTATCAGTTGTCCTTTTTTACAAAGTCATGAATTCAAGTTTAAAACACGGCTTTTTTCAGTAGGTCTTCTTCGGACAAAAGAAGCAGAAATCGTTATATCTATTGAAAAAATACACAAATAAAGTTAAAGAATGCTAAAATAGGGTATAACAGTTAGTAAAACCAGAAACCAGGTAGGTATCCAGGTGTACGAAAATATTGAGTTTCAAACATAACGCAATTACTCGGTTTCGAACCCAGAACTTTTTGACTGTAAACCCCAGGTAATTGAAAATATTACCAATCAATTTCTCGTGAAAAAATACATAAAATAGAGTATCCTAATGTACAAAAATGTTGAGTTTCAAACATAACACATTTCTCGGATTTCGAACCCTTAACTTTTTAACTGTAACTCCCAGGTGTATGAAATTACCACCAGTGGATTCTTCAGATAAAAATACATGAATTAACATATTTGGTTTAATTAAAATACTTAATGGCGACTTTTGAGACAAGAAAATCTGTTTTTACATGTATTTTTCCTATGGCGCACATTAAAAGTGGACACTCTGTATACAAACAGATAATTACAAATTAATTTACAATATACAAGAAAAAGAAGGAAAAAAATGGAAACAATATAAGAAGTTATTGCCTTTTGGCAATCTCTTTCACCAAACCCTGTGCTGCATTAACACCCTTGTATTTAGATATATAACAAACAGATAATTACAAATTAATTTACATTATACAAGAAAAAAAATGGAAACAATGTAAAAAGTTAATGCTTTTTGGCAATCTCTTCCACCAAACAGCGTTTGGTGATTGCATTTTCTTTAAGCCCTTGGTTCTCTACATATTCTATTGTGTATTTTTTTTTTTTTTTTCATGTTATATTTAGTTGAATGTATCATGTAGTTGACCAATAAATTTGGATGTTCGGGGTCCACTCATACCTCGTGAGGAAAAATGAGTAGCCGCTTTAATGTGAAGCAGCGACCAATCGCAGAATCTTAGGCAAAAAAATAATACAAGATATTGTAAATTAAAGTGGTAAAGTCCTATGATTCTGCGCTACCCACTAAAATTGTGACATAATAACACAAAGAGAAAGCATTATTTATTATATATTATAGTTGACCAATAAAGTGTTAAATAATGATAATAATCAACCCTGTGCTGCATTAACATACTTGTGTTTCTCTCCCTCCGCAGGGCAAGCAAGGCAAGATGAAGGAGATGTACGAGCAGGCGGTGGCCGACTCGGAGAAGGGGGTGAAGAGGGAGGTGGACCCGCAGACCACCGCGGGGGGGGAGAAGGCGAGGAACGTGAGGGAGAGATTCGAGAGGGGAGAGCGGGGGGAGGAGGAGAGCGAGGGGAGGAACAGGAGTGCCATAGAGGAGGACCTGGGGGTGTTCGAAGCAGGTGAGTGAGAAAAAAAAAATATATGTCTGTACCCTAGAGTTAAAGAATCGTAACTGCAGTTTTTCAAATTTTACAGGAAAAGCAAAATAACATTTCAACTTTTTGCATTTGTGAATTCTTCTCGTTAGTTTATTTCTAAAAACAAAACTGTTTTTTTGTTTTATACCGAATAAAAGGAAATATTATCCTCTAGTAATATTGCCGTACGATACCAGACTGTCTTTTACCATGAAATTCCGTAATTTTGGAATTACGATTTTCTTAATTTTATTTTTTCCTTTTTTCTTATAAAGAATGGATCTGCGGTCTTTTTCCACGTTACAAAATAAATCATGGTGAATCCGAATATGAACTTAACTCAATTTTGAAAAAAATTGGAGTTGCAACTCTTTAACTCTAGGGTACAGATGTATGATTTTGTATGATTTTATTTGTGGTGAAGCACAAGGCCTCTTTTTTTTAAGCTTTATTAGGAGGACAACATACAATGTTAACAGTATAAAAGAAAGAGAAAAAAAAAAACAAACAAATGACAAAATAAAAAAGTAAAAAAGAAAATAACAATAATGTCCTACCTAAAGGGCGGGGTTATTGCATGTGGCAATCTCTTCCACCCAACTCAGCCTCTTCACAATTTTTGTGGGTAGCGCAGCATTACCAAGAGCCTCCTGTACTTTTCGAATTCTATTACATTAATTTCTTTTTACTCTTGTAATGCCACCACTGGTCTCGTTACTCATACAAGTAACTACTCAATTTTCCTCACGAGGTATGAGTGGACCCCGAACATCCAACTTCAGAGCAGAAAAGTTCCTGCCCTTCTGGGAATCGAACCCAGGTCACCATGCGTGCAATGCCAAGCGCGCTAACTCACTCTGCCACGGTGACTAGAAAAAAAAAACATTTTCTCTTTGTGGCTTATTTGACCAGTGTCGATGGCACAATGGCACATTGTGTGCACTGGTATGTCAAGTGGTAAACGCGCTAGTCCGGTAATCCAGGTGGCGTAGGAATCCGTTGGTTCGAATCCCTCCCAGTGCTTGAATTTTTTTTCTCATTAATTTGAGTTTGTGACCACAATTATAAGACTCCCTTCTCTGGCCAGGCTTTCAGTCTTAGGGACAATGTTATGCCTGATTTTTTATATATATATTATTAATTATTTTACTGCCCTTAATTGTTAATCATTGAGCCACATGGAAGAGAATGCCGAAGGCATTATCACCACCCTTGATCAGGCTTTGTTTATATTTATTTCACAACTTGTTACCATGTTCATTGTATATAAAAAAATGTAAATAAAGCTTGGTCCAATTGTTTATAAATTCAATAAGATTTTCAATAATCATTTAATTTACCGTACCTAACCGTTCTTGCAGGTATCTCCAAGAAGTCCCGCAGTCTCTTCCTGGAACTCGACGCCAACGCGGCCAAGTCTGCCGTATCCTCCCCCCCTCCCCACTCGGCCTCCCCTCGCTCACCTCGCTTCGACGAGGCCCGACGATTCAGCAAGGATGTAAGTGGCCGCCGCACGAGTTCCGCTTTGTTTTTATGTATCTAAGAAAGTATTCATTTTTTTTTTTTTTTTTTTTTTTACTAGGCAACAACGCCAGCACAGATTATGGCATTTGCATATGAAGAGAATTGCATCTGTGAGAGAAATAACTGTTATCTACGAGTATCTAGATTATCTAGATTTACTGGAAAGTAATCTAGATTTTGGAAGTATCTAGATTACTGGAAATATTTATAAGTTTAAGAGGTACTTCATGTAGGGCGAATTAAAAAAAAAAAAATCAAATTCACAAGTTCCAGTCATTTTCATTTTTCCATTCAAAACAAGACTGCTCATTTCCCCCTCAGGATGATAGCGTAGAACAGTAAGTCTACATAGCCATTTGCTTATCACAATAATATTAGAAAAAAAATAGAGACAAATCTTCTGTTGCGGGAATCAGACCATCAGTAGAGTAGCTTTATGAACTTGATCAACTTTTTGTTCACTTACTATTTTTTTTTTTTTAAGAACATTGGTTTCATGCAAAGAAAGAAGCAATTTTTACCACGGCTAGTTTCCATGAAGCACTCAGTGAATGTTCAGCGTTTGGTTGGACCTTTATCATATTATATGCCAGCTTGTCTAAAGCGTTGTAGAGTACGTATTGACCAGACATCATTTAAGTCTAGGATTATTTTTAATCCATGAAGCTTTTAACGCGGTAGTCAGGGACTATCAAGGTTGGGCCTATATCAGATTAAATTGCAGCTGGTCTAAAGGTTTGTAGAGTACGTATTGACCAAACATCATTGGGATTATTTTTAATCCATGAAGCTTTTAACGCAGTAGTCAGGGACCATCAAGATAATTACCGATCCACCCCTGTCCATCCCCTCTCCCTCCTTCTCATCCCACCCTCTCCCCCCCTCACACCTATAGGTACCCCGTCAAGTGTCGAGCGAAGACATCGTTCGCTCGAGCGACAAAGTCGAAGACGTGCAGCCGGAAACCTCGGACATTTCATCCAAGTTCAAATTTTTCGAAACCTACCGAGCGCCGGAAGTTCGCTCCAAGCGGTTCCGAATGACGCCCCCGCGGGAAGACCAAGTCAAGGTGATTGGGCCGCGTGTGGTGTCACTTTATGGTACACGGGGAACGAAAGGTTAATCCCGTGTTGTTTTTTTCTACGAAAATCCTATTTTAGACCACTGTCCTCTGTAGCTCAATGCCACTCAGCAGACTCGTAGCTTGGAGGTCGGTGGTTTCAGATCTCTTAGAAGCCCTTCAAAGCTTAGGAGAAGTACCTTTGTATAAATGTTTCTTTATAAAGAAAATAAATAAATAAAATATTAAAAAAGGCAGTTCTGAGTATTTGTAACATCCACAATAATAAGATCTTCGAACGACTGGGTTGTATGGTAGAGATTGTCTGAGGCAATAATCCCACCCTTTGTGATTTATGTAAGTAAATTTCAATAAAAATTGACTACTACTGCTACTAATAACCTTCTTACTGCCAAGATGAGGCTAAAAGATATCTCATATCGGAAGTAATTACAGTCAAACATATACAATTTCTCTTCATATAAAGAGGTTATTTTCCCTTAGAGTGAGGTAAATTTTACCTGGAAATTCTTCTCTTATATCCAGAATCCATTTTCGACTGAGCAACAATTTACCACTAATTTAAAGCCTTCTGTTCAACGGCCCCGTATCACTGCAGTATACTCTCATTAGAATATTCACAAGAGCCGCAGGATATCTCTTCACTTCCCTGTGTACCATAATTATTATCTGTGTGACGTCACAACCACAGTCCTGTGTGCACCCTATCACCTGCACAAGGCACTGACCACACCACAGAGGCCTGTAATGCGTTGAGTGTCCTAACCCCCGATGTTCATTCATGTACTTTGCGTCAATGTTGTACTCGTAACCCTATGTCGTTTCATTGTCAACATATTAATCTAGTGAGCTTTCTAAACATTAATCTAGTGAGCTTTCTAAACATATTAATCTAGTGAGCTTTCCAAACATAATAATTTAGTTAGTTTCTGTATCAATAGATTAACTGTGTAGCTTTGATTATTTATTTATTTTCAGTTACTACTTAAAGTACTTCCACTGTCACTAACCAAAAATTTACATCTCGAATTACCAGTCCCTGATTTTTTTTATAAATACAAGTGTTTCACAGCCTTTTTTATTTCGTAGCCATGAAACAGGAGCTACTGTAGACACTTGTGGTCTGTGTTGTGGAGTGCTTATCCCGTAGTATGCCTCCCCTCAGATGATCGAGAAGTGACACAATACTTTCCATTTAGGTGCTGGGTCAACACATACTCACCGGAAGGTATTCCTTACAAACAACTGTAACCAAATTTTGAGTACAATATTTTTGTCGGCGCGGGGGTTCGAAGCCGGGACCTTCCGCATGGCAAGCGAGTGCTTGACCTCTGAGCTATTCGTGCACTTATCCAATCTGTTCTATGTTTTTGTCTTTGATACTAATCCCGTCGTTTGCCTTCCAGGGTATTAAAATGTGTTTCTTTTCGAGTATGTCAATCTGTTGTAACCTGTGAAAATCCTCTAACGTTTTGTTTTAGTTATGAGATAACCTGTGTTTCATTTACATTAATAATAATCGTCTTTTCATATCGCCTTATTTATACTGCCCGATTAAGATTACTAAAGTCCTATTATTCAAGCAGTAAGCTCAAGACATATTATTATGTGGTAAAAATCCCAAATGGGAGGATAACTTGTCATGTCCCGGTTGGGTTTCGAACCCACGACCTCTGGAAACTCTGGATTCACAGAGTGCCGCCTTTACCACTGAGCTACCGAGACAGACTTAAAACTAAGAATAACCATGCGTTGGTAGTCCCTCAGATGATCGAGAAGTGACACAATACTTTCCATTTAGGTGCTGGGTCAACACATACTCACCGGAAGGTATTCCTTACAAACAACTGTAACCAAATTTTGAGTACAATATTTTTGTCGGCGCGGGGGTTCGAAGCCGGGACCTTCCGCATGGCAAGCGAGTGCTTGACCTCTGAGCTATTCGTGCACTTATCCAATCTGTTCTATGTTTTTGTCTTTGATACTAATCCCGTCGTTTGCCTTCCAGGGTATTAAAATGTGTTTCTTTTCGAGTATGTCAATCTGTTGTAACCTGTGAAAATCCTCTAACGTTTTGTTTTAGTTATGAGATAACCTGTGTTTCATTTACATTAATAATAATCGTCTTTTCATATCGCCTTATTTATACTGCCCGATTAAGATTACTAAAGTCCTATTATTCAAGCAGTAAGCTCAAGACATATTATTATGTGGTAAAAATCCCAAATGGGAGGATAACTTGTCATGTCCCGGTTGGGTTTCGAACCCACGACCTCTGGAAACTCTGGATTCACAGAGTGCGCCTTACCACTGAGCTACCGAGACAGACTTAAAACTAAGAATAACCATGCTTGGTAGTCTCAAGCGTTGTCTATCAATAGTCTTGTGTTTGGATTCGTCATTCGGGTCCCATCAGTGAGTGCATGGATTTTTCACGGTGTATTTTGAATATCAACAAGTTTTCAAAGATTCACAAAACAGAGAAGAAAATGTTATTATAACTACTTTAATTGAAATCACAGATAGTTCTACGTCAGATAAAGCCACTGCTAAATAAAGAAAGCAAAGTACATATATATAAGTATTTTTTCACTATAACACCAATTAATGAATATTCAATTAGCTCAAACAATACTTTTATACATTATAGGTAATAGAAAGTAGAATGGACATTATATAATAATTTCAAAAACACTTTTTGACACACACAAATTTTTAAAGAACCACCTTTAAAGATCACTAAAAAATTATACACAAAGCACTCTCAAATTTATTTTACTATCTCACTGTCCATATATTTTTGCAATGTTCTATTTACATAAAATATGTATTTATAATTTTATCCGCAATTTTTATATTATTTCTCCAATATAAACCACAGTCTACCTCCAGAATTACTCACCCCTATCACAATTTTTTAATCATTTTTTCACATCACAAATTATCTCTAATCTATATTAATTTGAAACATATTCTTTTTAATAGTTGCATGTCCTATTTATGAACTTATTGCAAGGGCTATCCTTAGAACAAAGTGATAAAGTCAGGGCAGAAACCCAGTTTCAGTCATTTTTTTTTCTTTTCTTTTTCAATCTCAGTATTCTTTGTTCCCTTGAGAAAATTAAACCCATTGTCCTTAGACATTTCCTAATAGCCTCATGGACGAAGGGCCCTATCATCTCAAGCAATTAGGCTAGATTTGTGTTCCCTCTACCCTTTTACTAACTTGGTTCACTTAGATTTGCTATAACAGCTGTGAACATCTGGCCCCCATTTCTGGCCGTGATGGAAATACATAATAATAATAATAATGGCCGACCTCTGTGGCTCAGTGATTAAGAGCACTGGTTGCTGACCCGTAGGTTGCGGGTTCGAATCCCGGCCAGAGCGGAAAATTCTAACCGAGTTTTTCCGTTTCCGGAATGGCATGGATGTAAAGGTAACGTGCTCTGAAGTAATGCGAAAGCGGTTCCGGGCACAACTACCTTTAAAAATAATAAGTATATGGGAAATAGGTTCATGAAGCTGACCGCGGCACTCGAAGAACAAAATAGACCAGCGTTAAAATGAAATGTTCGCGCTAATCTCAAACGATCTACAGCGGCCTTTGTAAAGGCGCACAGATATTTTTGATTAAATGTCCTGAAAGCAAGTAAAATTGTACATCTGGATTTAGATATCCTGAAAGCAAGACGGGGTTATTTTATTGTTTCCATTTTTAATTTTTGTCATCATTATTCGTACTGTACATAAGTCTTATTATCTAATTTAAAATAATAATAAATAAAAAACACCAATGAATAATGGCTACCTAATTTTGTGTTTGTTGAAGTGCCGCGTCCAGCTTGACGTACTTTTTTTACCAAATTTTACCATCTATTAATTCGCCTCTGATAACACAGAGAGGCGTAAACCACAAATTTTTGAAATCGGTTTTATTGCTTGGATTGAGTCTACTTGTGCTATATTTTGTTCTCACAAATAGGCGTAATCAAATTATAATCCAAAGAAAAGATATTACAAAAATTGAAATCAGGTGTATCCCAAAAATGATCAAAATTATGACAATATACGGATAGGATTCGATAGTCACAGTTAAATAATCAAATTTGGCAACAGAAAAAGTTCGTATGGTCATTCAGAGGGAAGTGATAATGTTCCTACCATGAACAGAAAATTTATGCACAAGAAAACTCATTTTGGCTCTCCTGTAAAATTTCGAAAATGTTGTTTACGCCTCTTTGTGTTTTCAGAGGCGAATTATTAGTTGATTCTCCATCACGGCGAGATCATGTTCCAGCAGACAAATCCATTAGCGAACTAAATTTAGAGGCCTTAATATTGTTCGTCTAAATTCTCGTAACGGACCGTTCCGCCTCAACTCAAGTAGTATTTTTAATTTTAGCTCATTTTAACTTTTCATTACTTTTTATTTATTTTAAATCTGTATTTACCTTGAACATGTGGGTATGTAATATAGAAGAGCCTAGCGGCTTAGCTACTAGTTAACAACGTAACATAGTTTTCGCTAATGTATTCTAGGTCCCGACTCTCAGTAGTACTTTATGTCTAATCATTAAAACAATATTTAACATATTCATGTATAATTGTATATCTGTCTTTCAAGTACATCTTATTAGTATTGAGCTAATATTGCTAAAGTTCTCTCGCTTTACGGGCAACAATGTATTTTTTATTTTCCTTTACATGATGGATGCTTTTAACTGATTTTTATCTGTTTTTTTTTTTATGTAGGTAATATTTTATATTGTAGTTATAATCATGAAACAAAAAGATTGATTCCAATATTTAAATATGAGCCGTGAGCTCCGTCCTCCCGAGAACGGGATATTGTACTCCCCCATACAGTCCACTCTTAACACGTCCTCGTGTGTTTCCGTAGGGCGACTCTCCGGATCGCGAAGTGTTCCGAGACCCGAGCATCGTGCGCGCTGACGACTGCGCAGAAGACGACAGCAGTCTGGTGGTGAAGTCCGCCACGGCGAGCAAGATGCTGTCCATATTCCGCCAGATGGAGGAAGCCGCCTCCAAGGAGGTGCTGCCAGACGGACCCAAGCCACTCAAGAGCTTCACGCCTCCCCCCGACTACAAAGGTAAGAGCTTCACGCCTCCCCCCGACTACAAAGGTAAGAGCTTCACGCCTCCCCCCGACTACAAAGGTAAGAGCTTCACGCCTCCCCCCGACTACAAAGGTAAGAGCTTCACGCCTCCCCCCGACTACAAAGGTAAGAGCTTCCTTCACGCCTCCCCCCGACTACAAAGGTAAGAGCTTCACGCCTCCCCCCGACTACAAAGGTAAGAGCTTCACGCCTCCCCCCGACTACAAAGGTAAGAGCTTCACGCCTCCCCCCGACTACAAAGGTAAGAGCTTCCTTCACGCCTCCCCCCGACTACAAAGGTAAGAGCTTCACGCCTCCCCCCGACTACAAAGGTAAGAGCTTCACGCCTCCCCCCGACTACAAAGGTAAGAGCTTCACGCCTCCCCCCGACTACAAAGGTAAGAGCTTCCTTCACGCCTCCCCCCGACTACAAAGGTAAGAGCTTCACGCCTCCCCCCGACTAAAAAGGTAAGAGCTTCACGCCTCCCCCCGACTACAAAGGTAAGAGCTTCACGCCTCCCCCCGACTACAAAGGTAAGAGCTTCCTTCACGCCTCCCCCCGACTACAAAGGTAAGAGGACGAGTATGTTACCGTGTTCCCCATTCCTTTTTTCATTGGCTTGGTTCTGGGGGCCCTTGTCAATTATTAGCCTCCTTGTAAAGACCGTGGTAGAAGTGCTGAGTCATTCCTGCACGGTCTGGCTACCATCGTTCACGATGACGCCACCTCATGATGATGAAACGTCTTTTTCAGCCTACTACAAATTACCATCTATCGGGCCGAGTACCTCTAAGGATGTTTGAGATGTTCTTAAATGTGTTTCTTTGTGTTATTATATCACAATTTTTAGTGGGTAGCGCAGAATTATAGGACTTTTCCATATCTTTAAATATCCTAATATGTTATTTTTGCCTATAATTCCGCCACTGGTCGCTGCTCACATTAAACCAGCTACTCAGATTCGAACCCGGGTCACATGGAGTGCAAGCCGTGCATGCTACCGCTAGGCTAAGTGACTACTTCACTAAGATTAATTCTAAGCTTGTTTGATAATTCGGTCCTTAATCTGAAGCAATCCCATTTTACTTTCCTTATCCTATAAAAAGGAAAGTAATAGAATCACCCAAAATAATTCTCTATTTTTCTCAACATCTCATTTTCTTTCATTGAATTGTGCCTACAATCTCATGTCAATCATTAACCCCTTGTGTTCCAGGACACACCGCCAGTGAACATCTCATTTTCTTTAATTGAATTTTGCCTACAATCTCATGTAAATCATTAACCCATTGTGTTCCTCCAGGACACACAGGGGACACCGCCAGTGAACATCTCATTTTCTTTCATTGAATTTTGCCTACAATCTCATGTAAATCATTAACCCATTGTGTTCCTCCAGGACACACAGGAGACACCGCCAGTGAGGAGGAGGAAAGCTCAGAGGAGGAGGAGGAGGAAGAGAGTGAGACAGATGCTGGAGGCGACATAGCGAGGGCTTCTTACAAGGTGGAGGATGAGTTCCTGAAACAGGTGAGTCGTCCGTAGATTTAGATTTATAAATATTTAGGCTGGTTATCCACTGAGTGCAACATTTTGTTGAGGACTGTTGCAAAGTTGACTGTTCCAGACATCTGAAAAAAAAACTTAGCTCGTTCTGAACCACATATTTTTTAATTTTTATTTATTTATTTACACTTTATTTTTTTATACAAAACAATCAACAAATAAATTATTAACAGAAATAAAAAAATAACAATATTTACAAAATAAAATATAGAAAAAAAAATATTTAAATTTACAATTTTATTGTCTTGTAAGTTAATGCCTTAGGCATTCTCTGTTCAAGTTCTCAGTCATCGTGAGAACTTGAACTTTTTCATAGGTCATTAAATCCTTGGGAAACTACAAGCTCTGTTTATAGTCCTCTAGCGTTTAAACCGGAGGTTAAACAGTTTCTGTTTAACCTCCCCCATCTAGACAAGAAGTAAACTGTTGAAATCAGGAGGCACTATATAATCACTAATTAACTCAAAGGTTTACTCTTGTCCTTCTATCACTGTCTCTACACTGTCTGTCCCGGTAGCTCAGTGGTAAAGGCGGCACTCTGTGAATCCAAAGACTCCAGAGGTCGTGGGTTCGAAACCCAGCTGAGACATTACATTTTATCCTCCCAATTGGGATTTTTACCACATCATAATATGTCTTGGGCTTACTGCTGGAATAATGGGACTTAAATATTCCTAATCGGGCAGTATAAATAAGGCGATATTATTATTATAATCACTACTTAACTCAAAAGTGTACTCTTGTCCTTATATCACTGTATCTACACTACTAATCTGAGGGTTGGGTGGAAGAGATTGCCACAGGCAATAACCCCGCCCTTTAGGTAGGACATTAGTGTTATTTCTTTTTACTTATTTATTTTGTCATTTGTTTGTTTCTTCTTAATTTTATACTATTAACATTGTACTCTGTCCTCCTAATAAAGCATACTATAATAATAATAATAATTCTAACCCCCGCGCCTCTCTCTCTCTCGCCCTCAGGCCAGCGCGGCGCGTGCCAAATCCCTCGCCGCCAAGTTCGAGCACTGGGAGCCGGAGAAGCAGTCTGGCAACAGCGCCGTCGCCATGCTGGACTCGGAGCAGGCCTCTCTGGACAGCACCAAGTCTCTGCGGGCGAGGTTCGAGTCCCTCAACTCTTCGGCGGCCGCCGAGGCTGCTGTGGAGAAGCCCAAACCCAAAGTCAACCGATTTGTGGTAAGAAACCGTCCGGACGCCCGAACTTTTTTAACACATAGACGACCAACATGCTTTTAGTCAGTTCTCCCGTGGGACCGGCGATGTTTACGCTATTCACAGGCGTAGTACATGCGTGTACCACCGGTGGTACACTCGGTCCATTCCGTACAGCCACGCGTGTACCAGTTGTACCACCGGTGATACAACCGGTCGTCCAAGTGTTAAAAAAAGAAGAAAAAAAGATGAGTGTTTCTTAGCCTTTTTTATTACTTAGCCATGAAACAGGAGCTACTGTAGACGCTTGTGGTCTGTGTTGTTGCCTGCCCATCCCGTAGTATGCCTCCCCTCCGATGAGCGAGAAGTGACACAATACTTCCCATTTAGGTGCTGGTTCAACATGACAAATATGTCACTCTCTAGTGGAAGGTAACCACTAGGCGAGGTTAATGCCCGAAGCATTATGAAAGCTTCAAAGTCAGCCGATTTATGCAACGCTGCACAAAGCTTTATCTCGAATTTTAACTTCGGTGATCCTGCGAGAACCGGTGCATTCAACGCGCCATCGACGCTGGCTTTGTTTATTTGAGTTTACTGTCGCTTTCACTACTACGTGTTCTTTTCATGATGTGTCATATTTGAGATTTCATACCTGCTGTCTGTGATATTTTATGGCGTTGAAATCAGCGAGTGTTGGCCAAATAACGTATGGTTAACGCTTAACCATTTGATTCGCTTTGTTTAGCTTGTTAAATTATTAGTTACTTCATTGCGATTTTTTGTTCTTTTTACCAGTCATTGAAAACATTGACTTTGGGTAGTTTATCAACAAGCTGCGTGATTATTTTGGGTGATAACATTACATTCTTTTATATGGGATAAGATAAGTAAAAGAGGAAAGAAAAAGAACATGCCCCTGTTTTATAGAACCAGAGGTTCTCTTCGTAATATTATTCACTAACCTTCAGTAAAGAAAAAAAAACTACGGGAGTCAAGATCATAAATGGTCCAATTTATACACGTCAAATGGCTAACTGTCAATTTTGTTGATGTAATTGCCTCCATTATGTGCCACGCAGCTAGGAGTTTGAATAATATTTTAATTTTGAATAGAATAGGTATTATTTTATTTTAATCAAAACAATCCTGCCGCTTATTTCATGTTAACCGCTTTTAACTCTTTTCTTAGAATATGATTTAATTGCACTCATATTCATCCTTTTTTATATCACATTTCATTTATTAAAATCATATCAAATGATTAATTTTCATTTAAATAGCTGTATTGTTTTTATGCTTCTTAATTCCAAAGTTAATTTTAACTCCGTCCATTTATTTTATATTAGATATTTAATTTATTATAATTTCCGTTTATTCTAAGTTTTCACTGATTTTGATATAAACCACTGCATGTCATCTGTTGTCCCGTATTAACACCAACTCCCGAGTTCCAACATACCCAGGCATGGTGAGTTTATTTTGATTTTATTATTTTAACTTACTATTTGTTGTTTTAGTTTTCGCTTTCTTAGTTGTTAGCGTCAATTGTGTTGTCCATTTTTATTTTATTTTTAACAGATGTTGGAAAATTAGTACTTTCAGGGAGACATACGGGTCACTATAATTTAGCATTTAGCATTTAGCATTATAGAAGAATATGGAAGTTGTGTAGATAAACCTTGGTAATTGTAAAGTATTTGATATTTTCAATGTGCAAATATCAAAGAAAAACAAGAGTACTCGTATAGATTCCTTTGACATTTTGTAAAATCCTCTCATCTTTTAGGCTAGGACTGAAAAAATAAAATGGTGAAACAAAAAATATTTTTGATCAGTATCTCCAAGCCTTGCAAACATATAGGCATATCTAGATTCATAACTTGCTTCTAATAAACTCAAACTTGTTTATTCTAGCAATATTTGAACTAATTTCATGTCTTGTTTACTGATAGAACGAACCTAAAACATCAAGTTCATTAAACCATTTTTTCTCGACAGATAAACCTGTCCAACTAGATGAATAAAATATTCATCCAGTCAAGAATAGAATATTCATACGAGCAATGTTAAATGTTAACAATTTCTCACTTAAGGGTTTTTGGCATTTGACTAACTATATTTATTCCATTATAACGAGAGTGAAATTCTTGCTTGTTGGCACTGCATAATTGCATATTTATCATTTACCTTGGTATGCATATTCAACTGCATTTGAAATAGAAAAATATCAGGCGTCACATAAATCGTATTTATGTGTGAATATGAATACATAAACTGGATTTGCAGCTGAAGAAATATCAGGCATCACATAAATTGTATTTTGTTCTGAAGATTCATAGATCTGTAGATCAATTTTAAATCATTGAAAGATTACCCATTTCCCGTTTTGTAAAACTAACTTGGTTTAAATTATGGACGGCTTTTCATTATTCTTTAATTATTAATTTCCACTTTTCAAATCATCACCATGTTAATTATCACACTTTCTCCTCTGCACTTATCTGTTTCAGTAATGCGGCTCATGACTCATCTCTACTGCATTGTGCGCATGCTCAGTGATCCTCTATTGAAGATGAAAGAACAAGGAGTGGATCATTTGACTGATCCGTATCATCTGTGAACCGCATCATTCATTTTGAGTTGCACTGAGATACTAGTGACCCAAGCGACTGTCTAAAAGTCGGACAAAAAATTCAGTTTTAGCGGCGTTGGACATTGCTCAAGCACTATTTCTAACTCAGCACGGGGTGTCGTTCCTACAAACATGAGCCGCCATTTCTGACATTTTCGTCCGGTCCTTGGACAGAATTATTTTCCAAATGCTTTTCACCACTTTCATAGAAATGAGAAATTCCTGTTTTACACTTTGGCTTTCTATGCGGCCGCGGTGGTTTATGTTCGATCCGCAGCGTTTTCAGACAATTATTTAACTCAGTCTCGTGGGACAGATGAGTAGTTGCTTTTATATGACAACTGATCAGTGACACCATGACAAGTGAAGAATATGGCCGATCTTGAAGATTTTCCGAGGAGTTACTTGTAATACAATGCCCACTGACCTTGTGATAGCCACAACTCAGATAAATACGATTATCAATTTATTAATTTCTACTCAACAGGTCATAATTCTAAAGCTTCTGTATTTGAAAATTATTTACTTAAAAAGTTAGTTAATTTGGTTGTTTTAATCTTGGGTAAAGCCCAGACGACCTTATAGATATATAAAATTATTTTTCTCCTATGAATAACCAATTTTACTTTCTTTTTACCTATTACATAACAACTCTCAGGAATAGAATTTATTACAATTTGATATACCCATCTTGTGAGTTACAAATGTTCAACAGTTGTAAATGTACTGCGGTAAAGGAGACTTTGGTCCATTTGTTTCTATCAGCAATCTGTTTCTGTTTTATTTTGTACATAGTAAAGTTTTCATTTCGATTTAAGATTTAGTTTTCAATTTTATTTTTTAAATTTTTGTTACTGTCAAAAAGCAACAAAATTGCAAGCTTGGTAATGTGAAACCAAAATGTTTCATATGTTTTCAAGCTTTCAAAAAGCTTGCGATTTATCCTAGGACCCAACAATGTACCTCAATTTTTTGAAAAATACGTCCTATAATTCTGTTAGAATAACTGAATAGGTCCATATTCTATAATTTTACATTTTAACTCAGTCTAGTCGTTTATATTTCGTACGTCCTATTGGACATTTTCAGTCATGACTAAACATGAATTCTCGATTATTTTACTAGTTTCTTTATAAACATCAAAAGTTTGCTTTTTGTGAAGTCATTTTATTTACGAAATAAAAAGCATATTCAACCATCAAATTGTTTTCTGATTGCCTCTTACTTTTTCAAATAAAATATGTCATAGGCTTGTTATAAACCGAAAATCTTTGCATTTTTTCCCCCATTTCATCGTACTATCAATAAATAAGCCTTGAGTACTTTACAATTATCTTGTGATCTTTGTAAGATCACAAGATATGTAAGACACACAAAGATGTAAGATTACCGTTCTACTTACATAAATAACAAGCCTACGACAGTTTTTTATATCCATAGCTTTCCTAGGAGTGTATCATCTTCACCTCGTGAGATGCCTCGCTCAAGGTACGATATAAACCTAACAGAGTTCTTCTTTCTAACACAAATTAGTCCTCTATAAATTATTTCTCATCACACTTTGTGTCATAAACCGTACTCATTAGACCAATCTAACAATAACTATGGCTTTAAAAGAAAATACTGCGTCGAAATAAGCCTCATCATTTCATTTTTAGGTTCCAAAATATAGAGATATATTTTTCTGAAAATATACTCTTTTCTAAACAAAAAAAACTTTAATAAAACGCCGTTAGCCCTGTATTTATTTTGTGTAATAAATCTGACTGTAATGAATATAATATGCTACCCATATAGTAAGTTCTATGGATAATATCTTATTTTTTCATTTCCTGAATTGTAATATTCTTTTCTCTCGTATAAATATTGTAATAAAATATATAATCAATGAAGAGTTAGCTATAAACTGTTAGCGACAGAGTAATCCCTGTCTCAAGCCGGCAGTCTAACTAAAGCTTAACTACTACAGTCAAACCTGGATATAAGAGAACCCAGATCCCTTAAGTTCTCATTATTATTATTCAACACTTTATTAGATATAAATGGACAATATGGACATATTTGCAATACAAATAATTATTTTAACAATATAAAAAATGGAAACAATATTTAAATAAAAATGAAAAATAATAGAAAAATATACAGAAACATACATATGTCCTAACTAAATGGTCAGGTTATTGCCTATGGCAATCTCTTCCACCCAACCCTTATATCCAAGTTCGACCGTACACTATTTTCCCCCCGAAGTCGTCCCCCCTCTAACCTGCCCCTCCTACCCACTCCTCAGATGCAACCGGAGGCTCCGTCAACCGGTGGCGGCGCCGGCGTGGTGGGGGTTCCGTCGTGCCTCTGCTTTGCGTGCAACAAGAAGGTCTACCCGCTGGAGAAGATCGAGACGGACGGGCGCCTGTTCCATCGCGCTTGCTTCCGCTGCACCCAGTGCTGCACCGTGCTCCGCATGGAATCCTACACGATGAACAACGGCCTCCTCTACTGCCTGCCGCACTTCAAACAGCTGTTCATCAGCCGCGGCAACTACGACGAGGGCTTCGGAAACGACCAGCACAAGAGAAAGTGGCAGCCCGTGGCCACGGCTAACTGAGCGCGGACACGCTGGGTGGACTCGTGTACGTTACCTTGTCGTGGAGTAACCATGTGTCATCGTGTGAACATCAGCTCTCTGTTGATCAATCAATGAGAAATGCATCCTTCTACGATTTGTAAATCATCTATACCAATGACGGTTGAATGGTAGAGATTACCTTAGGCAGTAATCCCGCCCTTTGTCATTTATGTATATAAATTTCAATGAAGAGTTTACTACTACAGAATGTCATTCGTTTGTAATTTAAATCAACTCTCTGTTGATAAGTCATATAAGACTCTCTGTTGATAAGTCATATAAGACTCTCTGTTGATAAGTCATATAAGACTAAATCAACTCTCTGTTGATAAGTCCTACACGATGAACAACGGCCTCCTGTACTGTCTGCCGCACTTCAAGCAGCTGTTCATCAGCCGCGGCAACTACGACGAGGGCTTCGGAAACGACCAGCACAAGAGAAAGTGGCAGCCCGTCGCCACGGCTAACTGAGCGCGGACACGCTGGGTGGACTCGTGTGCGTTACCTTGTCGTGGAGTGAACTGATTTAAATCAGCTCTCTGTTGTGACTGATCAATGAGAAATGCATCCTTCTACGATTTGTAAATCATCTATACCAATGACGGTTGAATGGTAGAGATTACCTTAGGCAGTAATCCCGCCCTTTGTCATTTATGTATATAAATTTCAATGAAGAGTTTACTACTACAGAATGTCATTCGTTTGTAATTTAAATCAACTCTCTGTTGATAAGTCATATAAGACTAAATCAACTCTCTGTTGATAAGTCCTACACGATGAACAACGGCCTCCTCTACTGCCTGCCGCACTTCAAACAGCTGTTCATCAGCCGCGGCAACTATGACGAGGGCTTCGGAAACGACCAGCACAAGAGAAAGTGGCAGCCCGTGGCCACGGCTAACTGATCGCGGACACGCGGGGTGGACTCGTGTGCGTTACCTTGTCGTGGAGTGAACTGATTGAAATCAGCTCTCTGTCGATCAGTCAATGAGAAATGCATCCTTCTACGATTTGTAAATTGTGCCTCTTCGTCATTTATACTGATGACGATACGCTGGGTGTACTTGTGCGCGTTACCTTGTCGTTCAGTGACCATGTTGGCTATATGGCAAATTCCCATGATAAGGAGAATAACCAATGCCAAAAAATTTAAATTAAAAAAACAAAGAGTGACCATGTGTCATCGTGTGAACTGATTGAAATCAGCTCTCTGTTGATCAAGAAATGCATCCGCGTTACCTTGTCGTTGAGTGACCATGTTGGCTGTATGGTAAATTCCCATGATAAGGAGAATAACCGATGCCAAAAAAATTAAAAAAAAAAAGAGTGACCATGTGTCATCGTGTGAACTGATTGAAATCAGCTCTCTGTTGATCAGAGAAATCCGTCCTTCTACGATTTGTAAATTGTGCCTCTTCGTCATTTATACTGATGACGATTGAATGGTAGAGATGGTAGAGTGTCATCGTGTGGACTGATTTAAATCAGCTCTCTGTTGATCAGTCAATGAGAAATGCATCCTTCTACGATTTGTAAATTGTGCCTCTTCGTCATTTATACTGATGGCGATTGAATGGTAGAGATGGTAGAGTGTCATCGTGTGGACTGATTTAAATCAGCTCTCTGTTGATCAGTCAATGAGAAATGCATCCTTCTACGATTTGTACATTGTGCCTCTTCGTCATCCATACTGATGACGGTTGAATGGTAGAGATTGCCTTAGGCAATAATCCCGCCCTTTGTCATTTATGTAAATAAATTTCAATGAAGAGTTTACTACTGCAGAATGTCATTAGTTTGTTATTTAAATCAACTCTCTGTTGATAAGTCATATAAGACTAAGAATTGAGTTTGTGACGTCATGTCTCTTTATAATTAGTTCATGTTTACAATTGCCTGGTATGAATGAATGTGAATCATTTGAACACTTAAAAACCAACCATCTTTTGATCAGTCTCTGACACTGTTATGAGAAATGGATATTTTCTTAATTAAAATCAAGTGTGATAGTTTGCAGTCAGTCAATACTGATGTAAATTTAGTTGTTACATTCTGTGGAATTTGTGAAGATATTACCCAACAAGTAGGAGAACTAGGGTGGTCAGATGATGCCATGAAAATGTGTGTCACTATTAAATAGCAAGCAGAATGTACGAGTAAGGTTGGTTGTGTGATCAACTGTGCTTTGCTATTTTAAATAATGTTGGCTTATTAGTTTTGATTTTTAAATAAAATTTTGAATTTTAATTTTCTTTGTTTCACGATTTAAACTTGAGTGTTGATTGTTATGCTTGGTGTTTCTGTGACGAATTGGTTTCAAGTTGGAGCATTTATTTTTTTACTCTCTGTACTTAGCCAAGTGTTACTGTTGTACTTATTAGTGTTACTTCCCCGCTGAAATGTGTCAGTGTACTGAAGAAACTGGTGATATACTTGCATACATATCTAAGTTCGTTCCGTCTATACAAGGGTGACGGCTCAATGCTGTGTTATATTTACAGGGATGTCTTGATCAGTATGCTTGTTAATGTTTCTTGCTTGGTTTAGAATCTTTCGTAAACTAAAAAAAAATCAATTATTTATTTAACTTAAAAAATGGATCCCATGCTTTGCGTTTTGGCCCAAGCCAAGGAAGGCTCCATAAAATTTAGAGTCCCAGCGACTTTCGTGTTTACTGAAGGAAATTTCAAATTTCCTAAATAAAACATTGCATTTAAAGTGGTTTTTGATATTCATTAATGAGTTAGCTGATTTAAAAGTGTTTTGTGTGTGATAGTCAGCTTATCAAGTTAGCTGATGATTATTTAGACAAGTTAACAGAATTGGAAGAGCTCTTTCTTCGAATCTGATCGATAAATAATTTATAGGACTTAATGTATGGGCGATTACAATAAAATTTATTTAAATAATACGACAATAAGACATTGTAAATGTTGAATCAGTTGCTCATCGCACCATTCGAGAGAGAGAGAAAAAAAAAATCCGATTTTAACAGTACTCCAAATGTGAACTTTTCTTTCGCCATTTGCATATCATGGTTGTTTTCATGTCGTTCTTCTGCGAATACTAAACTTTTCGTTTTCTGAGCTCAAATGTTGCTGAAACACTGTTTTAAATGCAAATAATTTTGACCATAGAAAACTCATCCATGACTTGAGTAAGATCCTAGGCTTAAGTTACGGCCAAGAATTTGTCCACTGTGCACAGAGTGACTCAAAATGATTGTTCATATTGATAATGTTCAATCAGATCAATTGTTCTTAAACCTGACTTCAGAGAGATACAAGGGAATTCCAATTTGACAAAACAAAGACAAATAATCTAGATTTTCAGTTAATTTTGGTCAGAGCAACTAACATGAAGAAAAGATCTGTTATACATAATTATTTCCTATTTCTACCTTTTTCAACTTTGACTTGCTCTCTCGACATTAGTATAAAAATCAAACCTGTCAATTACTGAGCACTCTGTATTTTGAAAATCAATTTGTTTATTTAATTTACGAATTCTCAAGTAGGTAGGTACATAATCTATATTTTTATTTTATTTTACATTATAGAATTATCATTATTTATACTGTACTTAGTATCATAAGTTTTATGTTCTTAAAAAAAATATATTACCTATTTAAAAAATACTTTTTTTATTGCGGAATCTGATTGTTCTTTCATTTTTCTTTTCTTTTATTTACTTTACATGATATTAAATCCTTGATATGAAGGACCAAATCCTTTCGTAATTTTTATAATATCATTCAAGAAGAATGTTTCTCTAAACATTCTGTTGTAGCCAGGAGAAATGGCATATTGAAAATACCAGTTCTCATCAGATCACCGAAGTTAAGCAACGTCCAACGTTGTGAGGCCATGGATTGGTGTCCATTCTGGTTTCGAGTCCATCCATGGTCATCAATTTATCATGGCAATCAAGCTATGTGAAATAACAAGTACAGAATTAAGTAGCTGGGGGAGCTGTTCAGTAGTTAATATGATCTTCCTTTCATTTAGAACTGTCGGGAAAAAAAGGTACCTACAAACTCTCCTACCGATAAATATCAGAATCCTCCTTTTTCCATGCATTAATTCCTTGCTATTTATACTTTTATTATTTGGAAGCAAAATAACAAGATAAATTCGGAGGTACAAGAAAAATAGATTTTAATACGTACAAAGTTTTTTCAACATTTTAAGTACAAAACAAAAATGGAAAATATTTACAAATAATGTACCTGACAATCGGTACAACTAAAAACGAATAATTTTAATATCAAGGCGTAAATAATGTTTTTTATAGTTAAAGCAACACAGATATGTGATTTATATCTACAAGAAAATCCTCAATTTTCCAATCAGATCCAACTGAATGCATTATATAATTTTTTTATCATGTTTTACTTGTTTGGACCATACAAAGATTGAATTCTTTAAGACAATGAATAATTCCTTACAGAATACCGTAGTTAAAATATATTTGTTGAAAAAAATATTCCAATCCATTAGATTTTATTTCTCACTTTGAAGGCGCGCAAGCTGATCATCTGTCGAATCAAACATATAAATAAAGTTTCATATTTTCACCGGAACACAGACAGCAAAGAAGTCCCATATTTCATCAATGTTCAGCAGTTCCTTGCATGGGGTCATCAATGCACAGACACAGAATAGGGACACGGACTTTGCTTTGAACAGTGAACTCTGCCACTCTGTAAGTAAAAAAAACAACATTGAATTGTTATACGTGCACTGGTAGTCAAGTGTTTAACGCGCTAGTCTGGTAATCTAGGTAGCGTAGGGATCCGTTGGTTCGAATCCCACCCAGTGCATGAATTTTCCTGTATAATATACCAGAAGAATCGACGCGGACGACCTGTTTAATGACAGCGTTAAAACGCCAAACGGAAAAATAATAATAATATCGCCTTATTTATACTGCCCGATTAAGACTATTAAGTACCATTATTCCAGCAGTAAGCCCAAGACGTATTATTATGTGGTAAAAATCCCAAATGAGAGGATAACTTGTCATGTTCCGGCTGGGTTTCGAACCCACGGCATCTGGATTCGCAGAGTGCCGCCTTTACCACTGAGCTACCGGGACAGACTAATAAAATAAATAAAATACCTTGCACTCGCACGTGGTACACCTGTCCGTAGGCCGACTCCACACGGCGCTGTGTTGTCGCAGCACCCCGTCGTCCCAGCAGGTCGCCGCCACGGTTGCGTTGCTCTCCATGTGCTTGAGCCGCCGCCTCAGCTGCTTCACGCTGCGCTGCAGATCCTGCACGACGTTCTCCAGCCCCTCTAGCCTCGTCTCTGTGATGTTGACGAGGCTCAGAGCTCGGCGGGCTCGCACGTCCAACTCGGCGTCGTTCTCACAGTCTGGAAGTTAATTTCGCCTTATTTATAATAATAATAATATCGCCTTATTTATACTGCCCGATTAGGACTAATAAGGGTTGGGTGGAAGAGATTGCCATAGGCAATAAACCCGCCCTTTAGTTAGGACACATGTATATATTTTGTTTATTTTTCTTCTTGTTTATATTATTAATATTGTCAATTTTTACATTTACTTTTACCATTATTTGTCTGTATATATATTATGTTCTACTAATAAAAAGTTTCTAAATCTTAATATATAAATGTCAAAGTCACTGACTGATCATCGCTCTACAGCCCAAACCGTAAGTCCTAGGAAGCTGAAATTTGGTAGGTAGCTTTATCTTATAGTCTAGATGTGCAATAAGACGGGATTTTTCGAAATTCCCACTACAACACCTGCCATTGGCGAAAAAGGATTTTTTGCTTTCACGGCCATGCCTCGGCCCGCAAAGCGGTCGACAGCCCGTTAGTTTATTATAATAATAATATCGCTTTATTTATAGTGTCCGATTGGGACTAAGTCCCATTATTCCAGCAGTACGCCCAAGAAATACTATAGTCGAACCTGGATATAAGATATCTCAAAGAACTGGAATATTACTCCCTTATAACCAGGTTTCTCTGGGTGGAAGAGATTGCCACAGGCAATAACCCCGCCCTTTAGGTAGGACATTAGTTTCATTCTCTTTTTTGTTCTTGTTTCTTTGTTCAACCTCTTTAATTTTTCTTTATAATTTCATTGTATTTTACTGTATACATATTTGTCTTACTTAATAAAGCATACTATAATAATAAATTGGACCTGAAACAATTTTCGACTGTCGCCTTATTTATACTGCCCCATTAGGACTAACAAGTCCCATTATTCCAGCAGTAAGCCCAAGACGTAATATTATGTGGTAAAAATCCCAAATGGGAGGAGAACTTTTCATGTCCCGGCCGGGTTTCGAACCAGTGACCTCTTGCCAGACCGACACCTTGACCACTATCAGAAAAATATTTTTATGTGGACCACAAAATGGGAGTCTTCATTCAATTTCCGTATATATCGCGGTGTTGCCGTTCTAGAATATATATACAGGGTCTCAAAAAAAAAACATTTTTATGTGGACCACAAAATGGGCATTCAATTTCCGTCTATATCGCGGTGTTGCCGTTCTAGAATATATATAGATATATACAGGGTGTCTCAAAAAAAAACGCTGCTCTGCAGATCCTGTACGACATTCTCCAGCCCCTCTAGCCTCGTCTCTGTGATGTTGACGAGGCTCAGAGCTCGGCGCGCTCTCACAGTCTGGAAATTAATGTCGCCTTATTTATAATAATATCGCCTTATTTATAGTATAGTATGTTAGAGTTTCAAGGATCATTGTGGCCAATTGGCCATGTAGTTGGACTGCCATCCATGGTTGGCCAGTTCTGAGTAATGTTCAGTTCATTCAATAAAGTCAGTCGAATACTACCAAAATTGTCTCCTCTCTTAATAGGTTATGGGCCTATCTCGTTCTCGTTTAAATTTGTTCCTGTTTGACATTTGAAATGGAAGATTTCAAAAAACTTCCCATATTTGATGGCGAAAATTATTCAAATTGGCAATTTCGCGTCGAAACTTTGTTGGAAGCCAGAGGAGTTGATGCAGTCCTTACTATTCCCAGCGATTCGAAAGACTTCAAGAAAAAAGAAGATGCTACAGCCAGGTCCATCATCATTCAATGTATCTCTGATAAATATATAGAGTATGTAAGGGACAAAAAGACAGCAAAAGATATGATGGATGCATTGAGTCAAGTGTTTCAAAGAAAAAGTGTGATAAATAAGTTATATCTTAAGAAAAAGTTACTTGGTCAGAAACTTAAACCAAAAATGAAGCTAGAGGATCATTTTCTTAATTTCGACAAATTGATACGCGAGTTGGAAAATGTTTCAAATGGAAGACTGGAGGAAGAAGACAAAGTTTGCCATTTATTACTCACTCTTCCTAACAGTTTTGACAGCGTGGTGACTGCTTTGGAAACAATAAATTCAGATTTGAAGCTGGACTTTGTTAAAACCCGTTTACTTGAGTTTGAATTGAAACAAGAGTCAAAGGAAGATGTTAACAAAGAAGAACTTGAAGATGTATCTATACAAGAATCGAGTTTTCTTATGTGCTATGGATGTGGGAAGAAAGGCCATAAGAAATTCCAATGTCCAAATAGAAAAACATACGTAAAACGCCAAAATCAAAATGGTAGAAATACTAGTCACGTATCAAACGCAGAAGATGGTGAAACATTCACAGCAGTTAACGAGAATTATGCTTTAAATTCACAGCATATTGGAGAGAAAATAAATTTTCTTCTGGACTCCGGAGCTTCTGATCATATGGTGTCATCAGAATATGAAGACTTAATGAGTGAAGTGAAAATGCTCGAGAAACCGATTTCCATTTTTATAGCAAATGGCGAGCGTATGATTGCAACGAAAAAAGGACGTTTAAACATAAAACATGAGAAAACCAAAATTTCAATAGAAGCTCTATTGGTGCCGAATCTATCTGTGAATCTTATATCAGTCAACCAACTTACTAGAAAAGGACTTGAAGTGATATTTAAAGATAATAAAGCTACAATCAAAAGTGATTCTCTCGATTTAATCTTAAATAAAATCGGGAAAATATACAAAATTGCATTTGATCTTATTCTACATAATTCTGGTCAAGCATTAAACACAAATAATGTTGATTTAACATTGTGGCATAGACGTATGGGACATTTGAATAGACGAAGTCTTCAAAGAATGAAGCTTCAGATTGTAGAAAAGGTAAAGCTACAAGATTACCATTCATAAGTTGTAAACTGCCACGCTCACATCGTATTGGCGAACTTATACACACAGATTTGTGTGGACCAATTAATCCTCCAACAACTAATGGAGAAAGATATTTTCAAGTCATAGTGGATGACTACTCACACTTTACAAAAGTTTTTCTACTCAAACAGAAAAATGAGGCTACTAAAAATGTTATCAACTATGTGAACAGTATTGAAGCTGAACATGGTACACGAGTTTTCAAGATTCGTTGTGACAATGGGGGAGAATTCTTAAACAATTCTCTTCTAGAATTTACATCACAGAAAGGGATTCGACTTCAAACAACAGTACCTTATACCAGCCAACAAAATGGTGTAAGTGAAAGAATGAACAGGACTCTTTTTGATAAAGCCCGATGTATGATATCTGATTCCGATTTATCTAAGAAAATGTGGGGTTATGCAGTTAAAAGTGCTGCTTACTTATTAAATCGGTCCCCTACAAATGCTCTGAATGGAAAAACACCATCGGACAGATGGTATGGAGAAACTGATTTAAGTAAAATCAGAGTATTTGGTTGTAAACTTTGGTACTCAATTCTACCAAAGCGTGGTAAACTTGATGATCGTGCTGCAGAAGGAAGACTCTTGGGATATATGGATAATGGATATCGAGTGTTAGATATAAAAACCAATGCTGTTCATGTGGCTCGTGATATTATATTTCAAGAAAGAAACAACAGTTCTAATAATATAAAATTGGTTCCCGATTACTTTGATTTATTGAAAAATAAAACGAAAGAAGAAAATGAATTTAATGATGGTGAAAATGACATTGAAAATTCCTATAATGATCAACATGATATTGAAAATGAATTTAACGATGGTGAAAATGACATTGAAAAATCCTATGAAGATAAACATGATATTGAAAAATTCTATGATGTAGAAAATGAAATTCCCGAAAAAGAACTCAGACAAAGTTCAAGAGTAAAAAAGAGACCGGTACGTTTTGGTTTTGATGAATATGAAACGTACGAAGCTTGTTGTATGTTCATTTGTGATGATCCAGTCACGTATGAAGATGCCATTCAGTCAGAAGAATGGACAGATGCCATAAATAATGAGTTGGATGCTCATGAAAAAATGAAAACTTGGGAAGAATGTGATGATGTGCCTAAAGACCATCGTCCAATTGATACAAAATGGGTTTTCCGTACAAAAGAAAACAATGTCAAAAAGGCAAGACTTGTAGCAAAGGGCTATCAAGAAAAAGTTGAGGAGCCAATTTATTCTCCTGTTGCCAAATTATCTACAGTGCGATCACTTCTCTCTCTTTCTGTTCAAAAGAATTGGAAAGTAACACAAATGGATGTACCAACAGCATTTCTAAACGGTAAACTTGAGAAACCTGTTTATATTAAAATTCCAAATGGGTTAAAAAACTGCAAAGGTAAAGTCCTAAAGCTAAACAGAGCACTCTATGGTCTGAAAGTAGCTCCCAAATGTTGGAATGAAACTTTTAACAATTTTGCTGAAAACATTGGATTTACTCGTTCCAAACATGATGTTTGTTTATATACAAAAGAAAAGTGTATAATGGTTCTATATGTTGACGATATTTTGCTAATTGGTGAAGAAACAGACAAGACTGTTTTGGAACTGAAAAAACAGTTCAATACTAGAGACTTGGGAATCTTGTCAACATTTCTGGGGATTGAGTTTGAGTACAAAGGAGATAAACTTCTATTTTCTCAAAAATCAATGATTAACAAGATTTTGGAAAAATTTGGTATGTCACAGTGTAATGGAGCAAGCACACCATTAGAACCTAACTTCCTTGTGACAAGAGAAGATGAAATGGAACTTATTGATGTTCCCTATCGTGAACTGATTGGAAGTTTAATGTATATTTCAATGGGGTCAAGACCCGACGTAACGTTCGCTGTGTCATATTTGAGTCGGTATCTCGATAAACCTAACAAGAAAGTTTGGGTAGCCGCAAAAAGAGTTTTGAGATATTTACAAGCTAATATTTATGTCAATTGTGTATGAGAAAACTGAAAATATGCAACTGTGTGGATATTCTGACTCAGATTGGGCTGCAGATATCACTGATAGAAAAAGTGTATCTGGTAGTGTAATATTTTTCTGTGGTAATCCAGTGACGTGGTTCTCAAAGAAACAGAATTGTGTTACTCTATCTTCTACTGAAGCCGAATATGTTGCAGGGTCACTTGTTAGTGCAGAATTAATAGCATTAAAGGGAATTGTCAAGGATCTCACTAATCAAGATGTTGATACTGTACTTCTTATGGACAATCAAGGAGCTATTAAAATTTCACAGAACTATGAAAATTCAAAACGTAGCAAACACATAGATGTGAAATATCATTTTCTGAAAGACTCAGTTCAAAAGAAACTTATTCTTATTCAATATGTGGAATCAAAGGAGAACATTGCAGATATTATGACCAAACCACTAGGGAGATGTATTTTCGCTATTCATCAAGTTTCCCTCAAACTTATCAAAAGTGACAATTACCCTTGAGGGGGCGTGTTAGAGTTTCAAGGATCATTGTGGCCAATTGACCATGTAGTTGGACTGCCATCCATGGTTGGCCAGTTCTGAGTAATGTTCAGTTCATTCAATAAAGTCAGTCGAATACTACCAAAATTGTCTCCTCTCTTAATATAGTATTGTATAGTATAGTAGTGCTTTATTTAGACTGTCGGCTCGAGACAGGAAGTCCCATTACGCTAACAGTTTAATATAGCACCTCTTTATTTATTTAAATAAATAAAATAATATACAAGTATTACAATTAATAAGGTATAAAAATGCAAAATAAAAAAGGGATCCATACACACACACATTCACACCTAGCATGAGTAGAAAGGAGAGAGGAAGGAGTGGTTGCCAACTGCTTCAGTAAGCTTTGTTTTAAAGGAATATTCAGATAATGAGTTAAGGATTGGATAGATGGATAGGGTACGGAGTTCCCTATTTATACTGCCCGATTGGGACTATTAAGTCCCATTATTTCAGCAGTAAGCTCAAGACGTATTATTATGTGGTTATTTTCTCTAATAGAGAGGTAAATTGGACCTGAAACGATTTTCGACTGTCGCCTTATTCATACAAGTCCCATTATTCTAGCAGTAAGCCCAAGAAGTATTAGATTGTGATCAAAATTCCAAATGGGAGGATATTCGTGATGTCCCAGCTACGTTTCGAACCCGTGACCTCGCCTGAACTGAGCTTCTTATCTCCCACACTGTATAGTGTTAACATGTATAGGTATATCTACTGCATAGGTACAAGAAGATTGAAATGAGCCAGTCTTCTCCATCGAATAATATACGACTATTCACTTACCAGTTCAAAATAGAATAGTTTCTCAAAATTTCACTTACCAGGTCCCTCACACTCATACCAGAATCTCAGGTCAAGACCAGGCACCTCGGCACACGGGAGAAATTGGGGGCTCTGATGTCGGGGCAGTAGAAACACATTGGCTGGAACCTGAGGGGATAAAAATAATGTTTCTAGAGATCATTAATTGTATTGGAAAAAAAAGTTTAAGAAATATAGTGACAGGAGTCAGTGTGTGTTTTATGAATCAAGCTACTAGGACCATAGATTGCAAAACAATAAATAGATAAAGAATAAAGAACTCCCAATGCTCTCTGGGCATCTTATGTCAAGCACTTCCTCAGTTAAAAATCGCGGACATCATTTGTTATATGCTCTTAGCATGGTGTACGCCATTTTATATTGAGGCAGTGTATGCTATTTCCTATGCAGAAGGGGTGTTTCAGTTCTCGACCAGAGTTCGTTATCTACTTTCAAAATCAGCTATGATTAGGACTCGATCCGTAGATGAGTACCTGAGTAAAAGTTACACCCGGACTCCGTTCGTTATCGTCCGGAACATGTATTGAAGCACAGCGTCGAAGCTAGTATCACATAAGGCCTATTTTTCTTTAGGATTAAATTCTTTTTCCAGGTTCGATATTTCCAAATATTTCCATTTTATTCCAAGGTCAACTTCACCACATTCGTAAAATAAAAATGCGTTTCGGTACTTTTAAATATAAACAGTGGACTTTACCTATAAAAGAACTGGAAGCAAGAATTTTCTACTTTCATTTTGGTTAACTTTGGAAGAGGAAATTTTTCTTCTTCCTAAAGAAAAATTACTTGCTTCCAGTTTGGTTCATTTTATTCCCGTTTAGTTAACTTTGGTTAGAAAGGAAAATACGGCTATGGACTCACCTCCCTGAGTCTGTCCCCCGCATCACACAGGACCCGTGCCAGGGAGGCCTGACGTATCTGCGTCAGCTGCGCAGGCTTGAAGCTGGCGGGGTTCTCGTACCAGAACCTGTCCCCGCCCCTGACCCGGCGGAACTGCTCCAGCAGCAGGCACCGCATGGTGGGGCCCACGCGGCCCCCCTCCACCTGGTCCTCTAGGATGGCGCCCACGAAAGCGTCGATGTTTCCTGAGAAAGGAATCCCCAAAAAAATTCACTTTGTGTTTTTAAAAGGAGAACATCTAAAATTTCCTTTAAAAAAATTGAATGAAGTAAACGCCTGAATCTTAGGTGGCTCTTGCTTAATCAAGTTCACTTAGAGGCGAGCTCTCGTCAAGTTACGCGCCAGCCTGCCTAATATTATTAACACAAAACAGAGTTTTGTATGTATTTTGATTTTTTTCCTCCACAACCCGTTAACTTTGAGCAAATTTTATTTTATTCCTATGAATCAGGGTGTGAAATACCTCAAACGCCGTTTTGTTTGATAATATATAAATTCTATTTTTTTGATGTTTTTACATAATATAAACGATCATGTTTTGAGTTGATCCTGTAATGTCCAAAGTAGGTACAGAGCCCAAAAATTGGTCGAGTGTATTGAGAACCCACTCAACCAGGTTGATTACTCTCTGAACAAATAAAAGGTATAGTTACTGAGAAACAGTAGAACTGGAGTCTAACGTTTGGTTGTTATGTGACAGATTCCAAGACCAGAAGGGAAATAATTCGTCAGGCAGGCAGGCAATGGACTTATATTTAGTGACACTGAGTAATTTATCACACAATGTGGTATGTAGAATACACCAATTCTCAGAGAACACTAACATCTTATTTATCAACTAGGTATAGACAACATTTACACACCTGGGTGTCCATAGAGTTTCTGCAGCTTGTCCCTCACTCCCCTGTCCGTAATCTCCTGGGCTAGATCCTCCATGGTTTCTGCCACGGATAGGTTGCAGTACTGCCGCCATGCGTTGTATTCCGGTATACCTGAATCAAAGGAAAATGACGCACACTTGTACAGTCTAAATACTCTAGATAAATCTACATTAACACTGTCTTAGTCACACCAAATAGCGTGCCCAAAGAGTTATGAACTAAATTTCAATGGCGAAATTTATAGACAAATTATATAACTCAAATCATTCCTTAGTGTCGGTTTTCCCTATCTCACACAGTACGCAATCCGTGACTTAGCGCCCCAGAGGCATTACAGAAACGTCTATAAATTGCGCTAAAGGTCTGTACGTAAACTTAATGAATAAATCTTTTTAAAAAATAGTAAGATAAAGTCTCACTCACCGTGATCTCGCCCGCGCTGTATGTTCATAGCGGCCAGGTCGAGGGACACGGCGTGGAAGCTCGTGAACAGTTTGTCCGTCAGCTCCTTGTTCAGATTCTCGTGGGGGCGTTTCCTCTTGGCGGGGGAGGTCATGAACCCCCGCATGATGGGGTCCACCCCGCCCTCGTCCACGAGCCGCCAGGGGGAGAAGAAGGCTTTGCCCAGCGGCAGATCACCCTAGGGGAACACAATCAGTATAAACAGAAAAGTGAGAAGTTGTATTCGATGTCCATGAATATCAGAACATACCTAGACACCTGTTTCGAGCTTATTTGCTCTCATCAGCAGGTAATAGTTCTGAATATTCATGCCATCAACTAACCTCTCTCTTTTAATCAGTATAAACAGAAAAGTGAGAAGTTGTATTCGATGTACATGAATAAGAAATTGAAACTTTATGCATACCTACTATGGTCTGATAACGAAGAACTGAAGAACTCTAGTCGAGAACTGAAGCACCCTCTCTGCTTAGGAAATACCAAAAAATCTTTAGAGAAAATCGCGCTCAAGCCTGCTTTACAAAAGATGCACAGAAAGTATTGGGACCTAGTCTGACTGGGGGACGTTAAGTAGTCTGACTGGGGGACGTTAAATAGTCTGACTGGGGAACGTTAAATAGTCTGACTGGGGGACGTTAAACAGGGAAAACCAGTGTCCCGCTAGAGGACTATAAACAGAGAACAGACTAGCCAACCCTTACAAGCCAGGCTAGCTTGCAGTTTCCTAAGGGTTTAATGGCTTATAAAGAAAAGTCCAAGTCCTGAAGATAGTTGATCGCACATAGAAATATGTGGTTCAGGAGGAGCCAACTTTGAAATAAAGTTGGCTGGAGACCATCACTCACCCCTCCAGCTATAGCCAAGCTGGCCACAACAACAACAACAACAGAAAGCATTGGGAGTTCTTTATCAATATTTTAAATCTATGACCTTAGGTGGAGGAGAAGCTGTCTTCACTCCTCAGAAGTTTGCATAAGCTTAGGAGATAATATTAAGAAATACTATTATTGTACAAATAAAAAGAACTATTTTATTCGATTCAATTCAAGTTCAATACTTACCTCAGGTATGGTGGTGTAGTTATCGTTGAGTCGGGTGAGGATAGGGTTGATGAGGCTGTGGCCGAACCTGAGCGCCACTGTGGCGAACACATTGGAGATGTCCGCAGACAAGTTTGGGTTGTAACCTGGAAAGTACCGTAAGACGGGGTTACTTTGCTCCACTTTTAAGATATTTCTTACAAAATGTTGCATAACTTTTTTATTATTCCAAATAAACAAAATAATTCATTTTGTAGGCAAGGACATTGTTTTTCAATAAAAATTAGAAACTTTCGTTTTCCATTTGCTAACTATGAAAAAAACTCAACTAATCTTTGGAGCAATTTTACCCCATAGGTGGGGTTACATTGCACCACCTGTGATACGCTGTAGGAAATCCCTATTTTAGACGTAGTGGAGCAAAATAAAACTGCTCAATTTTTATAGCATGTGAGAGAGAATTTAAAACTAAGAAAACAGAAAAAAAAATGGTGAAAAAATATTGATTTTTCATGTAGGTACCATTTATTAAAAAAAGAGTTAAAATTCATATAAATGCCTAGAAATTATCCAGCCATAATTTAAGGGAAAAAACTATGATCAACTTTGAGAACTGATAACAGCAGCAACAACTTGTTGAATGAGTGTTTTGATCATTAGGCACGACTGTCAAATCATAACAATTATTTTGGGAGGATTTATTTTTAGATACAGTGCATTCTGTTTCCACGAGAGGGCTGCACATGATGGACATAGAGTGGAGCAATTTTACCCCTTAAGGCGCAAACTAAACCCGTCTTACGGTAATAATAAAAGTGAGAAAAAGGAAATCAGAAATGAGAATACATAATTAGGCCCGTTTGGCGATTTTACACAAAAATATTTACAATGTTCGATCAATGATGAATGATTTGTTTGTTTGTTTTGTTTACAGAGGAGACTTAACAATCAAAGTCCTTAGAAATTTGTTTTATTTTTCATTCGCTAAGAATTGCATCATCTACCCTTGCTGACCTCATCTAGAAAGGGTTGGCCTGGAAATGTCAAACATTCGTATTAATTAGGTTCGAAAAAGGATTTATCCAACAGGGGATTCGAACTGACTGTCTGAACAACCACACTGAACAATCAGGAAGAGCCAACTTTCGAATATAGTTGGCTGGAGACCATCACTCCCACCAGCTGTTGCCAAGCTGGTTACAACAACAACCAGACCTTAAGCCAGCGTCGATGGCACGTTGAATCCACCCGTTCTGGTTCTATCACCGAACTTAAGAAACGTCTAGCGAGGTTAGGACTTGGATGGATGACTATTTAAATTCAAACCCTCGAGATGCTGGCTGATCCCTCCCGGTCCCACTCAAGCTGGGTGATGTTTTTTTTTTTTTTTTTTTTTAAGATGAGTGTTCCACAGCCTTTTTCTATTTCGTAGCCATGAAACAGGAGCTACTTAGAAGGGAATCAGCGTTCTCGACAGAATCAGCTGGATGGACAAGTAAAGAGGCTTTCTTTCAGGCAAATAGATGACAGTTTACTATGAGGTATACGGAAAGCAGCTACTGTAGATGCTTGATGTCTGTCTTATCTGTTGTAGCCTGCCCATCCCGTAGTATGCTTCCCCTCTGATGGGCGAGAAGTGACACAATATTTCCCATTTAGGTGCTGGGTCTCAAATTAACAAATGTTAATTTGAGTAGTTGGCTTGTGAGTTTCCAGCGAATGGAGGGCAAAACCCGCGTCGTGATATGACCAATTGACCATGCAGTTCAAGAGGACGTTAAACTAAAAGAAAAAAACAACCACACCACGGATGCTACCAGGAGCGGTCGGTGGGAAAATGTTTTGGGGGTGCTTCCACATAAACCGGACTAAAATGGGATTTACAGAGTCACTCTTCTGGTACCTATCGAGTTTGAGTTTGTATACCAGGCCAACCATAATACTTATAAATTAATTATTCGAGAAATGTGTAGTGATTGACATTTTGTACAAGCTATAACATGAAAAAAAAACCTATTTTTCCCTTTCGTCTGGGGGTACTTCAGTTCCGTAGCTCCTTAGCACCGGCCGCGCCTGGATGCTACCATCCTCATTATTCCTCACCTTTGGGCAATAGGTGAGTTCGGTGCGAAGATTACCCGCACCTTTTTCGCATGTATGAATTCGGTGCCGCCGAAAAAAGGTGATGTATGAGTTCGGTGCGGTCCTAATGACTTATAAATTGATTGTTTTTTTATAATGTACTCTGTTGCTTGTTAACAGTCATCCTGCTGTTATTAAGTTAGTAGATTATGTTGTAGACAGTTACATTCAGCAAGGCTGTCCATTTCCTCCTTGAAGGCCATGCCTAGAGTTAATAGTAGGGTTAGGTAAAATACAATGAAGGCCATGCCTTGGGTTTATAGTAGGGTTAGGTAAAATACAATGAAGGCCATGCCTTGGGTTTATAGTAGGGTTAGGTAAAATACAATGAAGGCCATGCCTTGGGTTTATAGTAGGGTTAGGTAAAATACAATGAAGGCCATGCCTTGGGTTTATAGTAGGGTTAGGTAAAATACGATGAAGGCCATGCCTTGGGTTTATAGTAGGGTTAGGTAAAATACAATGAAGGCCATGCCTATAAGGAAAAAAATACTAAAATTACCTGATCATCAGGGCAAGTACCAGGGGACCGAATTCATACATGACCTTTTTTAGGCGGCACCGAATTCATACATGACCTTTTTTAGGCGGCACCGAACTCATACATTTTTTTATTTTCCGCACCGAACTCATACGTAGCCCACCTTTGTACTCTCCCAGCTCCGCCATCCCCCGGGGGCCCAGGATGAGAGGCAGCCACTGGGTGTACGTGATGTGCTGCATCATGGCTCCCACGATCTTTCGCGTCTCGTGGAACAGAGTCTCGCCGTCCCAGTGCGGGTTGATGTCGCGCAACTCTCGGGCCATCCTGTTGTGCTCTCTCAGCCACAGGGTGTGCATGGCGAGTAGACCTACCTTCAGAACACAGGGAGGGGACACACATTAGCTTTGTGACCACCACCACTGACCTTGCATTCTATAATAATAATAATAATTCCGTGTCCGTGAGATTATTATTATACAATGCTTTATTAGGTATAAATGGACATTATGTACATAGAAATAATTAATTTAACAATGAAAAAAAATGGAAACAATATATACAATGAAAATGAAAAAGAATAGAAAATATATAAAAACATAAGTCCTAACTAAAGGGCGGGGTTATTGCCTATGGCAATCTCTTCCACCCAACCCTTGATAGGTATTGATACCTAAATCACGGTGGTGAGAGGATTATATGGACGCCCAAATCCAATGTCTAGGCTCCTTTCATGTCCATTGATTCTATTTGGTTTTAACGTCCTGACTTGAGGTAGACAGGACGGGGGTTTTACCCTCCATTTGCTGGGAATCGTACCAGCTACCCACATTAAAATCACCCAGCCTGGGTAGGGCCGGAATTGCCAGCCTCACATGTTCTAACTTTGCATTCTAACCCACGTTGTTGCAAAGGCGTGAGCTACTCCACTGTTTTACATGATTTTTAACGTCGATATTTAATTATGGATTGCTTTACACGAACGGTCGAATTTAATTGTGAACTTCACTAAACATTAGCCGTTTGATTGTGTAAAAAAATCTGTTAAGTTCTTGATTAAGTCAGTTCATTAGCAGTTATGGAACTGGGCTCTAGATTATGTCTCTTTTGCGAATTGGGCATTAAGGCCCAAACTAAAACCAGTTCGACCTGGAAAAAGTAGTTTTCTGAATAATTTTATGCAGGTCAAAACATAACGGGAACTGTTTACTTTCTTACAAATCTCTTTAAACCTCTTTTAAAAAATGAATTTGTTAACCGACCTTAGTAGCTTGATCGATAAGGCGGCGGACTTGTAACCTGGAGGTCGGTGGTTCAAGTCCCGGTTTCACCGTAGATTTAATAGTAAAGCGAGTTTGAGTAGTTGTGATATCACAAAAGTGATTAACACAAATATGATAACTTAAAAAAACACTGCCAATTGTGGACACAATACTTCCTCGTGATTGTTTCACATTGTATACAGGTGTCAATTTTGAGATTTTATACTGAATCACTTGTATCTCCAAAACAGCTTAACCGATTTTATTCAAATTTGTTTTATATGGTAGAATATCGGTTGTTCTACATTCTAAATTCCACAAAAAATTCTGTATCGGCAAGTCGTGGTCCTAATTTTTTTACTTCCGATTTCTAATATGTATTAGAAATTTCTCGGTAAAATGGTAAAGAAAAGTAAAATGTTAGCTTACAGGTACTGTAAGTCAGCGCCTAGATCACCTGTTCATTGGCCCGTATGTCCCCCGCCAGAAGACAGCCGATGTTGCTCTCAGTGGGGTCTCGTCGGCAGTCCACCTCGGTGGCGCCTGCTATGGGCAGGTAAGGCTTGTTGGCCGCAGATAAGATGCCCTGCCGCAGGTAGCCATTGTCGTTGCGGATATCCCGCAGCACGCGAGATCGTTCCTCCGTGAAGCCGTACACCTGGGACAACACAATAAGGGTTGGGTGGAAGAGATTGCCAAAGGCAATAACCCCGCCCTTTAGTTAGGACATAATCGTCGTCCCAAACGCGAAGTGGCGTATCTCAAAAAATGGACATTTGAGATTTTTGACGTATGTAGTTCTAATCATGGTTTTTTTATCACCTCACGAAGTGGCGTATCTCTATCTCAAAGCGTTCCAAATTTATGAGTATATTTAATTTCGGCGTATATTGTTTCGAATATTTCTTTCAAAGAACGAGCTGACGTATCTCGATTTACGCTACTAAAGTTTGTATTTTGAAGATACGCCACTTCGTGTTTGGGACGACGATATATTATGTATATATTTATTTATTTTTTCTTTATTTTTTTACTTTCCTTATCCTACACTAAGCAAAACAAAATAAGGGCCACAAGTATTTTTAGAGATTCGGACCTACTACTTCAAATGTACAGGTTTAAATATGAAATAAAAGGTTGACATTACTCCAATACATTCTTTTCTAACTATTTAGATAAAAACAAACGAGTTTTTATTTAAAAAATTCAAGATTTTTATTTATTTTTTGAAAATGGTCGTTTTAGAACAAACTTGAGAATAGAAGTTAAGACGCTTGTTCAACCATCACAACAGCATTCCAAGAAGGAATTGAAATTTATCGGCTTCTTAGTACCGAGTGTGATCTCCACGATCTGTTACACATGATTGGACTCTTCTTGGCATGCTTTGGATCAGTACATGGATGCGCTCTTCCGGAATCCTGTTCCATGCAGCTGTTGACGCCTCCATGAGCTGATCTTGAGTCTGGATCTGGTCATTTAGGGTTTTAATCTCCCTTTTAAGGTAATCCCATGCATGTTCAATAGGATTGAAGCCTGGGCTTATCGCTGGCCAGCCGAGAACTCTGATCCCCGCTGCTTGAAATACCTCAACAGTGGTTCTTGCCGTATGGGGGCGGGCATTATCATGCATGAAGATAAAGTTGAGCCCGGTTCTTTCGCTAAATGGAAGCACATGGGGAACGATGACATTATCCACACAAAGTTGAGAGGTTACCGTTTCGTCAACAAGGAAAACCAGATCGGTTTTCCCTCTGCTACTGATGCCACCCCACACCATAACACTTGGTCCCCCATGAGGATCTGCTTCATGATTACAAGAGCTCTGAAACGTCTCTCCTGAGCATCGGAACACTCAAATACGTCTATCGTCGCTTTCAAATTTCACTTTACATTCATCCGAAAAGAGCACACACTTCCATTCCTCATCAGTCCAGTGCAGGTGTTCTCTAGCCCGCCTTAATCTTGCAGCGCGGTGTCCAGAATTAAGTTTAGGTTTACGAACTTTTCTCCTAGAGCGAATTTGTACCTCTCTCAATCTATTGTGAATAGTTTGAGCACTTACAACTGTGTTCGAGTACTCCTGGAGGTCCATTTGTAGGCGGGGGCCGGATGTGAACCGTTCCTGCAAGGCTGTCCTGGCTATAAATCGGTCTTCTCTCACAGTGGTTGAGCGCTGTCTCCCACTTCCTGGTCTTCTTGATAAATATCTAGTCTCTTGGTAACGACTCCATAGATTTTGAATGGCTCGCCGTGACACTTGAAGCCTGTTGGCCACACTCGTCTGAGAAAGGCCCTCTTTAAGTAGAGTTACGGCTCTGATACGCAATTCTTGACCTAAATGGTGTCGAACCCTCGGCATGTCGATAAGAAACACTAAAAGTGACTTTAAATCAAGAGGAAAAGTTATTAAGAAAAAATATTAAGGTAATCAACCAAACCGTTCGAGATAGGAATATTAACTGTTTTGTATATTATCTCAAATAATGATATTTACCTCATGCCATTTATTCAAGTTAAGGTCACAATTCATACCTGAACGTCTAATTAACAAGATAAGTAAGATAACAAGAATAAACTTTCAATCCAAGGTGTACTATACACGATGATCTTAGAAAATACAGGTGGCCCCTATTTTGTTTTGCTTAGTGTATAATAAGGAAAGTATTGTATTCGTCGAAAATTTGACCTACCCAGTTTTTCACATTTCTGGACGAATCATAGCTTCAGGATACCAAAAAAGTTGTTTTCAGCCATTGGTCCGTGCGTCTGTCTGTCTGTCTGTGAACAGGATATCTCAAGAACGGTAAAAGCTAAAGACTTGAAATTTGGTATGCAAATCAATTTTATACACCAGACGAACCACGAAACTTTTGGTTCTAATCGGCCGCAAAATGCGGCCGCAGGGCCGCAAATATTGGCCGCAAGCGCCGCTTCTATGAATTGGTTAGAGATACAAAAAAAGTTAGAGAACAACATTTTCTTAAATTAAAAAAATAATAGGGGTCTTTTCTAATCATTTTTTTGATATCTTGAACTTTTTGGACCTCGGCCCAATTTACCGGTATTTTGGGGGGACCCGCTTTGACTAACTTTTTTAATATTCATCCTAGATGGGCATTGTGACATATCAAATCCAATGATTTTGAGGTGCTGATTACGAATTTGGCTTTGATTTTTAGCTCACTGGTACCTTTGAGTCACCAGTGGCTTTTGGTCCTGTTCCCATTTGTAATATGATAAGGAAAGTCGTGTGATGTTTACACCAGATTTTTCTTCTATTATATTGTATTTTCATTTGTAATTATTTGTGTTGTATATAATATGTCCTATTAATAAAGTGTAAATAAATAAATAAACAATCATTATGATGATTACCTTGAACTGATAGTCAAGTGGTTAACGCGCTAGTCTGGTTATCCAGGTAGCTTAAGGATCTGTTGGTTCGAATCCCACCCAGTGCTTGAATTTTTCCTCATTCATTTGAGTTTGTGACCACTTAATAATAGGGTTGTAGAAAATGAGGGTTAGGTGGTAGAAAATTAACTCTTTACTTTGAACATTAACCTCACCTGGTGGTTGTTACCTTCCACTAAAGAGTGTTATTGTTATCTTTAGTGAAAAAGCAAACCTGAAAACTAGACTGTTAATTTTTTTTTTTTTTTTCAATACTCTTTATTTTTTATATAATACATAATACAATTGTAGAAAGAAATAAATATAGATAAAAGTAAAATAAATAATTAATACAATAAATAAATTTCTAAATTGAGTTATAGAAGAGTCCATTTGTGCTTAAAGCATGTGTTGGACTCTTCTGTTATAATAAGTCTTCTGGTTATAACATTTTTTTAATCAACAACTAAACAGTAATAATATATATATATATATAATGTAATTAGGCATTAAAAATTGTATTTCTGTATGTAGATTTTTTTACTTTTGTATCTCTTCTAATTTTATTATTTTTTCTCACGCTTTGGTATGATTATTTTTTCTTCATATAATTGATTGTTTTAATTTGGTCTTATTTTCTTCATTTTGAAGCCATTTTCCTAATATCTTTCTCGATAAATTTATATCTGTTATTTCTCTGAATTTTACTGGTAATATATTGTATATTTTATTTCCTCGATAAGAAAAATGTCTTTGTGATAATGATCTATTTTTTCTTGGTATTACTGTTTGTCCTGTTTGTCTAGTTGTGTAAGTCTGGTTAATGTTTATAGTCCAAATGTTCTTCTTCTTAATAGTGAATGTCGCAGTTTTAAATAGGTATATGTCGTTAAGATTAGGTACATTTAAAAGTTTGTATAAGTCATCAGAATGAAATAGTCGGTCTTTCTTTAGTATTGTCCTAAGTAAAATGTTTTGTGTTGTCTTTAGTTTATTTAATGTATTTTGATACGCCCCTCTACAAAGATTACAGGGACTACCTGTCTTGCGCTGACAGTCTAAATAAAGCACTACTTATACTTATACAAAGTTTCAACTCTACCTGGGAGCCGTCAATGTACGCCGTGAGCTGGTTGACTTGCTCGCGCGGTTGCACGGTGTCCCAAAACACCGACGTCATCCCCGACCCACAAATGGAACTGCTGCGAATGAAGTCGATACAGCGACGTCTCCTGACTCTCGGATCGTCCTGTGGCACCTCCATGGGAAAGCAGGGAGGTGAAAAGGCGCAAGACTTCTTGCAGTCGATACCTGAGGGGGAGGTTTTTTTTTTAATTTGGGGTTTAATGTCGCAGGAAACGAACAAACCTGCTACCCAAATTAACCTCACCCAGCCTGGGTTGGGCCGGAATGCCAGCATCACGAAGTCTTTACCTCGTTGGATGTTGCTGATTGGTGATTCTACGAGCACCAGTGCATTCAACCCGCCATTGACTCTGGCTTGGGGGAGGTTTAATCACACAATCACACAAACTTTTGCCCATCTTTTTCTCTTGGGAGCTGCAGTGCCTCAATACCATTCACTAGCCGTCCCTGCTGTTAATATTATTGATGTTACTACTGTCATTACTCCAGACATGCGGAAGGAATTCCGTCAAGGATCTGCCCCCGCTGCATGACCATGTTATTGTAACTAATATCATTACTACTGTCAATATTATTGATGTTACTACAGCCAGTACTATAGACATGTGGCAGGGATTCCGTCAAGGAACTGCCCTCACTGCATGATCACGTTATTGCAGCTAATATCATTACTACTGTCAATATTATTGATGTTACTACTGTCATTACTCCAGATATGTGGAAGGAATTCCGTCAAGGAACTGCCCCCACTGCATGACTACGTTATTGCAACTAATATCATTACTACTGTCAATATTATTGATGTTACTACTGTCATAACTCCAGACATGCGGAAGGAATTCCGTCAAGGAACTGCCCCCGCTGCATGACCATGTTATTGTAACTAATATCATTACTACTGTCAATATTATTGATGTTACTACTGCCATTAATTCAGACATGTGGGAGGGATTCCGTCAAGGAACTGCCCCTACTGCATGACATTGTTATTGTAATTAATATCATTACTACTGTCATTACAAAGAGGAAATGCTTCTTGCATCCTCGGTTCCCTTCCGGAAGGACGGTCCCTAGGACAAGTTTTTTTATGTTTAATAAAAATAAATAAAACTGTCAATACTATTGATGTTACTACTGCCACTACTCCAGACTTGTCGAAGGAATTCCGTCAAGTCTGGAGTAGTGGCAATAACCCCGCCCTTTAGTTAGGACATATATTATGTATATATTTATTTATTTTTTTCTTTATTTATTATTATTTTTTTGTTTTGTTATATTGTATTTTGTATTTTCGTTTGTAATTATTTGTATTGTATATGTCCTATTATCTAATAAAGTGTAAATAAATAAATAAAATAAATGACCATGTTATTGCAACTAATATCACAACTACTGTCAATACTATTGATGTTACTACTGCTACTACTCCAGACATGTGGCAGGGATTCCGTCAAGGAACTGCCTCCACTGCATGACCATGTTATTGTAACGAATATCACTACTACTGTCATTACAAAGAGGAAATGCTTCTTGCATCCTTGGTTCCCTTCCGGATGCGGATGGACGGTCACTGGGACAAGTTTTTTATATTTAATAAAAATAAATAAAACTGTCAATACTATTGATGTTATAAAAATAAATAAAACTGTCAATTGATAATCTATATAGGGAAACTTTAAGGCTTGGGTGGAAGAGATTGCCACAGGCAAAAATGATTTGTGTTAACAATGTAGATCGATACACATCAAATAAATAAATTCTAAAAGAATTCAACTGTTCACACTTGTATAATACACCAGAAGACTCGACGCGAACGACCTGTTTAATGACAGCGTTAAAACGCCAAATGGAAGAGATTGCCATAGGCAATAACCCCGCCCTTTAGTTAGGACATATGTATATATTTTGTTTATTTTTTCTTGTTTATATTATTAATGTTGTCAATTTTTATATTTAATTTTTACAATTTTTTATCTGTATATACCTATGTTCTACTAATGAAGAGTTTCTAAATAAATACTACTGTCATCACCTTCCCAGCTCTCCAGACTGGTGGCGGGGATGGCGTGGTCCAGGTCATGATCCAGGAACTGGCCCCACTGCATGACCATGTGCGTGATGACGCTGTCGGGAGTGATGGACTCGGTGCTGATCAGCTCATTGGACACTACACGGGCGGCCGGCTTCTCGTACCCTCGGTACTTCAAGCCTTTGGTCCAACCTGGGAAATGAAGGGGACATGTTGTTGTTGTTCCCGGTAGCTCAGTGGTAAAGGCGGCACTCTGTGCATCTAGAGATTCCAAAAGTCGCGGGTTCAAAACCCAGCCGGGACATGACAAGTTATCCTCCCATTTGGGATTTTTACCACATAATAATACGTCTTGAACTTACTGCTAGAACAATGAGACTTAATAGTCCTAATCGGGCAGTATAAATTAGGGGATATTATTATTCTTGTAATAACCAGTTTGACTACAGCTGGGGGAGTGATGGTCTCCAGCCAACTTAAGTAGAAAAGGTGACTCGTCCGAAAAAAAATTCTCTACAAGCCATTCACCCCTGGGGAAACTGCAAGCTAGCATGGCTAAAGGGTTGGTTAATCTGTTCTCTAACTCGCCAACCCTATAAAATTCGAGACAAAACGTTGTGCACTGTTGCGCAACAAAATGTTGCACTCAGTAGGATCCCAGTTTAAACTAAATGTCTAAATAAGTAATTAAAAAAATAAACCTTTATTCGGAATAGCTCAGGTAAAAGTT